>WSFP011378648.1:0-29968 GCA_009831015.1 Picea engelmannii | reverse complement strand
TATTTATTTATAAGTTTTTAATGGAAAATAAAAGTATTTATGGTTTTACCAAGATATCCTTAGTATATACCAACTACATATAAAAACCAAACTCCTAAGGCACTACAAATACAAAGTATCAAAATAAAACATATCCAAAAATTCAAATTCCCTACCCTTGCTCCAAAACTTGTACCAAATCTTGTAGTAATAACCCCTAATGTACTAATCTAACATAAGTAAACAAAAGTATTACTTAATAAATTTACAAAGAAAATCAATTAAACAAGTTCTTATTTTTTTTTAATATTTTGGAGGATGAATACTTAACTTGAAAATTGTGCACTTCACTTAAACAACTATTGGGAGAAGAGAAACAGTTTTCTCATATCTCATCTAACCTACCTGAAAGGCATTCACATAAGGTAAGAAGGAGAAGGAAAATAATAATGAAATAATTTTGTCTAGATGTCCAACTAGATGGGCATGATATCAAAGATGTAATGTTGGATCTTGGATAAGATGTCAATATCCTCCCTAATAATTCTTAGAAAGGAATGGAGAAGCCCAAGTAGATTTACTCTTACATTTAGTCGTGCATTATGAATTGGTACCTAGAGGTTTTAGTGACCTATTTGGAATAAGCCACCAAATCTTGGGATGCATTGTCTATATTGTGGTTGGATGAACTAATCATGGGCATATTCATAGCTGGAAGATTTAATTTGGGTCACTGATCAATCTAAGAGATCTAGACATGCAAAGAATGGAGATCAATAGAATTCATGCAACTTTTGTGTATAAAAATAACCACATTGTACTCATTTTCCTTCCAGGAAGACAATATATGTTTCACAACTTCAATGTACATTGGTATTTTTCCTTCTCTACTTTATTGTGTTTTTTTGGCTTTAATTAACTATGCCCCATAGTTCTCATATTTTCTAGTGGTAGCACTAGTGCTCTTCACGATGTCTTGTTCCATCGAACACGCATTTTAACAATTACGCCTGGCATCTTTGACATATGCAATCATTGCAAGACATCATACACAGTGCTACATAGCAATGTGATTAACTTCTAACTATCACTAACTCATGAAACTCTCATAGACTCAAGTTGAATTATCCTTGACGAGAAGACTAGTGAGGAATCCACTAAAAATGGAAATGGAAATGTTAATACAAAATCCCATACACATTAAGGGGAAGAAATTGAATGACCATATTTCTATTAAACCAAGCATGCACAAGGGAATGACCTTAGGGTACGATCTCAATAGATTTTTCATTGTGATTGTACTAAATTTAGTACTAGGTCTTTATGATTTTGATATGTCTTATGTCCTCTCCTATGTATTTGGGACCTCGAGGAGACACCCAATGAAATGCATCATAAATCTTGTAAAGCACCTTTTCATCACTGAGGAGTGATACCCATAAAGGGTCCCCTCGAGACCGTGAGACCATGTAACTGAGCATGAGATATCTAAGAGTTTTCTTGATAACGATTACCTCTCCTTGATTAAAACTATGTAGAAATTCAAAACTATAAAAATCCACTAAAACTTATGTTTCATTATTTTTAGCTCGATATAAACTTAAAAAAACTTAATCCTTTCATTTACTTCAACATTTAAAACAACCCTCTATACCTACCACCCCTATATAAGTATATATTTATTAACCCATATTTTAACTTATTCTTATCGTTATGGTCTCCCTTATCTTTATGCAATCACAACTAAAAAAATATTTACAAAAATGAAAACTAATATCATATCGCAATTAAAAAGTGTGTTTAGAGAACACAACATTAACTTGACACTTTGACACTCATATCGTAACATAATTAAAAAATGTTTTACAAAACATGATATTGAAACCATGGCCAACACTCGTACCATATCATATCAAAGTAAATAAATCATTATATAATATAAAATATGTATAAAAGTATTATATAATATGAAGTATGTATACAAATATTATTATATCAAAGGCATGTATGTAGGGATAACTTTTGTCTAAAATCTGTCTGATCCGAATTTTATGAGCAGAACGAAATGACTATAGATTATTAACATATGCTTAACACATAATAAGAGAGATACAATAAAACTGGTTTTCTATTCAATAAGGAAATAAACTGAAACTGTAAAATGCAGCGGAAAATAAGCTTGTTGGAATGGTGGGGGCTTATCTTTGAGGATAGATGTGACGGATGCGCTCATTCACAAGAAGATAATTACAATGAGGCTCTGAAAGCCTTTTTACAATAAACAAGAGTTTCAAAAAACCCTAGACATCCAAAAACCTAACCCTAGGAGATGAAGCGCCAAAAGTCATGTGGGCCCCGTTTGGGTAAGTTAGTTCATCAACCTCCCGGGGTCGTAGCTTTTGCATACGATCTCCGGTTTAGGTGTACAATAGCCCGTTGGAAAGATCTATCCAAGGATTACAACAATTGCCAAAAATTTCATGATGATATTTTTCTACTGCAACATACCCAAAAAAATGTCATTTAGGGCCTCAAAACGGCTCTGGAAGTTCACGACCCAAAAAACTTCTAAAAGTAGTAAATTACGAAAATTGCCAGAAAGTTGTTTTGAGCCAGCTGGAAAAGGTGGGTGGCCACCGATATCCACCTGGATCAATCCTCCCTCCTTAGGAAGCAATGGTCTCCATTGCGTTGAGTTCCCCCATCAAATGAGGAAAATTATGTTGAATTTGACCCCGGGTGAGCCACTTGCCTTGATGCAGAAGCTGCCCTGCTTTGACAACTCGATAAAGTTGGATCCTTTGTTGTTGAGTTCCCTTGATCTGTGTGTTCGCAATATGATCATTGGATGCTTGTTGTATGCAGTTGGGGTTGAGCTCTGTTGGTGTCAATTGTTTTGCTACGTCTGAGGTATCCAATAATGGTGGGAAATAAGGACGAAGGAGGTCCATGTTGAACACTGGGTGCAGGCCAAGGAAAGGAGGAATGTTGATCTCAAAAGCATGATCCCCCACAACCTTGGTGATGGAGTACGACCCATAACGGAGTGGGCGAAGCTTCTGATGGGTTCCTGTAAGGCATTCTTTCTGCAAGTGCAACCAAACTTTGTCGCCCACCTAAAACTTATGTGGCACCCGATGTTTATCATGGCATTGCTTGTACTTGTCATTGGACTTTTGTACGATATCATGAACCTGTTGGCGGATGTGTTGGATCCGCTCAATGAACCGGGTGGCTTTGTGAGCTTCAGTTGGAGTAGGAGATGATTCGGTCGAGGTGACCGCAAGGGGAAGTGCAACATCTATGGGACCCAATGGTTGGAATCCCAACCCCACCTGAAAGGGGTTGTGGTCGGTTGAGCTATGCAGGGCTCAGTTGTAGCTATGTTGGACATAGGGAAGACTCTCATCCCATGTGCGAGGGTTCTTGGAATTATACATGCGCAGGATATGCACAATCATTCAATTTACGACCTCGGTTTGGCCATCTATCTGGGAGTGGAAGGCCATGGATTTGGTGAGCTTGGTGTCCAGCAGTGACCAGAGGATAGACTAGAATGTGTTGAGAAATCGACTGTCCCGATCTGAGACAATAGTTTGTGGAATCCCAAAATGTACCCAGACTCCTTCAAAGAAGAGCTTGGCAGTGGCTTCTGATGTGATGTTCTTCTTGCAGGCAACCAAAATCGTCATCTTAGAAAAGCGATCAACAACCACAAAAACACAATCATTTCCCCGCTTGATGGAGGGGAGGCTCGACATGTAGTCCATTGAGATGGGTTCCCATGGCCTGTCAGGAGTAGGAAGAGGGGTGTAGAGTCCATGTTTCTTACTGGTCGGTTTGGAAATTACGCAGGCAGTGCAGGACCTGATATACTTATTGACCTCCTGTAGAAGTTCCGGCCAGTAGAAATGTTTATGTAGCATCGCCACTGTCTTTTCGACGCCAAAGTGTCCTGCCACTTGACTGTAATGGGCTTCCCAGATCAACTTCGCTCGCTCGCTTGATGGAACTCATATATGGCCAAACGACACAACAACCCATCCTAAAGATGGAAATTATCGACAACTACATTTGCACCCAACATTTGGTAGGTGATAGCGAATTCTGGGTCTGTCTCATAGAGTTGGGGCCATCTAGAGGTCTCATGGCCGCAAGATTCTAGCACCGTGGCGAGTGTCGCGACTGGCGGTCTACTAAGGAAATCAGCGACGCGGTTGGTGCTTCCTATTTTATACTTGATGTTGAGGTGGAATTTTTGTAAGTATGTGAACCACTTTTGATGGCGGTCATTCTGTAAATTGCCTTGTGTCTGCATGAACTGCAGTGGCTTATGATCAGTGTGCATGACTGTCTCCCTCCAGAGAATGTAATGTCTCCACTGTTGGCAGGCTTACACAATGGAGTACATTTCTTTGTTGTGAGTAGGGTACTTATGGACAGCATCTGATAGTGTCTTACTATGATAGGCCATGGGGTGGTCGTGTTGAGTGAGAATGGTGCCCATAGCATAGTCTGAAGCATTTGTCTCGATCTCAAAGGGTTGTTGCAGGTCTGGTAGTGAAAGTACTAGGGCTGAGCACAAACACTGCTTCAAATCATCGAACGTTTGTTGTTGGGACTGACCCCATGAAAATTTTTCCTTACCACCACCCCTGGTTATTTGGCTGAGGGCCCATGCAATATGGGAGAATCCCAACACAAACCTATGGTAAAAATTAGCAAGGCCCAAGAAGCTCTGAAGCTCAGTGAGTGTGGTTGGGGCTGGCCAGTCACGAATGACTTGGATCTTGGCTGGATCCACATGTACGCCATGCTGATCAACAATGTATCCAAGGTAATAGACCATGTCCATGCCGAAGCAGCATTTTTCCAAGTTGGTGTATAGCTTGTGTTGTCGCAGGGTGTGCAAAACCTGTTGAATATGTTGCAAGTGTTATGCCCAAGACTTGTTGTAAATGAGAATGTCATCCAGATACACCACTACAAAAGTATTGGTGAATGGTCGCAAGATATCATGCATCATCCACATGAAAGAGGTTGGAGCATTTGTCAAACCAAAGGGCATGACCAACCATTCAAAAAGGTCTTCCTTTGATTTGAAGGCAGTCTTCCATACATCTGTCTGTTCTATCAGGACCTGGTGGTAGCCAGACTTCAGATCAATCTTACTGAAGTATTTGGCCCCCGTGAGTTGATCAAGGAGGTCGTCGATTCAGAGAATTGGGTATCGTTTTCTGAATGTGATTTTATTCAGGGCCCGATAATCAATCTAGAGTCGCCAGGTTCCATCTTCTTCTGTACCAACACAATTGGGCTCCCGCAAGGTGATGAGCTGGGACAGATGTGCCACTTGTGGAGCAATTCTTGGATATGTCGTTTGATCTCCTCATTCTCTAACATAGAGCGGAGATAGACTGGCCCATTGGGAAGCAGTGCACCGGGGTCAGATCGATGGGGTGCTTGACCTGACAATGTAGAGGTACCTCGGTAGGTGAGGAGAAGATGTCCGAGTATTCTTCAACGACATTATCTACTTGTTTCATCTGTGTGGAGAGGTCAGCCGCAGAGACCCTAGATGTGGATGTGACCATTCTCTCATTCCGAGAGCGAATCACGAAGAAGACAAACTTCCTCATTTGAGAGATGACCTTCCTGCATTGCTTGGCAGATATTAAGGAAATAGCACTAGGTGGGATTGCCTCAGGTATCCTGTGCAATTTCTTGTTCAAAGTAATAATAACACTGCGAGGCCTAGACTCATATCCAGTATGATGTTTCCATAAATAAGGTTGGCCCAAAAGAACATTACAAACTTTGAGAGGAGCAACATCACACAATACCTCGTCTTTCAAGGGCTTGATGTCGTACGACAGTCACCACTGTTGGCTAACGCAGAGATCGCTTCCTTGGTGGAGCCATCCAATGGTGTAGGGTTGTGGGTGCGACATTGTTGGCAAGGCCAACCACTTGACAACCTCTGTTCAGATGAGGTTCTTCTAGCTACCATTATCAACGATGAAGTGTAGCGGGGTGCCTTTTACCCACATCTGTGAATGGAAGAGGCGCTCTCCTTCTTCTGTCTCGTCTGGTTCATCAGGCTGGAGCTTGGTGGTAGCAACGGTGGCACTGGGTTCCGCGTCAATGATATGTCTTCCCCTTTATGATTCTGACTCAGAGTCAGAACCTGCATCTAATTCAGAGGCTTTCACTTCGGCCACCAGCCACTGCTTTGAGCGGCAGTCAACAATGTTATGCCAAGGGCTCTTATGGAAGTTGCACCACTTCCTGATATATTTCTTTGTCTTTCTGGTGTCCCTCTTTGCTTGTGGCTTGGACTGGTTGTCCTGATATTGTCCATCTTTGCTTTGTCCTTTGTTCTGTGGGTTGGGGCCGCCCTTTCCTGTCTTTTGCTGTGAGGGGTTCCCGAGCCCAAATTTTCGCGTCTTTTATTTAAGCTTCTGCTCTATTTTGATGGCATATCGGTAGGCCACACCCAAGGACTAGATGTCTAGAAATTCCATTTCGGTCTAGATGTATCTATGCAGAGCACCATGATATTTGAGCACCAGATGTCGCTCTGAATATTTGATACCCATCTTGGTGCGCAAGGTATGGAAGATATTTTTGAACTCTAGCACTGCTTGGTCTCTTTCTTGCCGCAGTGTGGTCCATTTGGTATACAAGTCATCATAACTTCCAACAGGGTAGTATTGTTCCTTAATAACATCCCTGAAGGATTCCTAGGTGGTCGTGACTGTAAATAACGAGGGTTCCTCTATTTCCTTTTGCTCACGGAAGGTTTCCCACCAATATTTGACATGGGGAACGGCTTTGAGGAGCGCAAAAGTAATCTTTTCTCTATTCGAAAAGTTATGGACAGAAAAATACCCTTCTAGTAGATTCAACCACTTGTCTACACCGTCTGCGTCTATCTGACCTTCAAATACAGGAATATCGAATTTTATTTGTACCTTGAAGGGGGCGGTGCCTCCGCTCGAAGAAGATGTGTCGCATGTTGGTAGCCGCCGAAGGATTTGCGCGAAACTTCCATCATCTCGTTCCTCTGTTGCGTGAGGGCTTCCTCAAGAAACATTTTGAAAGAATCTCCTGTCCCGTCATATTTATTTTCTCCTGCCATGAGAGGTTGCTTGGATGTGCGAGAGATTTGGTCCTCAAGAGAAACAAGCTCGAGACCCAATTCTTTGTACTCTGACCTCGTTGGGGACATGCATTAAGACGACAAGGAGCAGACCGCTCTGATACCACTGATCCAAATTTTATGAGAAGAACGAAATGACTATAGATTATTAACATATGCTTAACACAGAATAACAGAGATACCGTAAAATTGGTTTTCTATTCAATAAGGAAATAAGTTGAAGCTATAAAATGCAGTGGAAAACAAGCTTGCTAGAATGGTGGCGGCTTATCTCTGAGGAGAGATGTGTCGGTTGTGCTCAGTCGCAAGAAGATAATTACAATGAGGCTCTGAAGGCCTTTTTACAATAAACAGAAGTTTCAAAAACCCTAGACATAAAAAAACCTAACCCTAGGAGATGAAGCGCCAAAAGTCATGTGGACCCCGTTTGGGTAAGTCAATACATCAACTTCCCGGGGTCGTAACTTTTGCATACGACCTTCGTTTTAGGCGTACGATAGCCCATTGGAAAGATACATCCGAGGACTACAATAGTTGCCGGAAATTTCTTGATGAAAATTTAACTTGCAACATACCCAAAAAAAAAAAATGTCGTTTAGGGCCTCAAAACGACTCTAGAAGTTCAGGACCCGAAAAACTGCTAAAAATAGTAAATTACGAAAATTTTCATAAAGTTGTTTTGAGCCAGCTGGAAAAGGTGGGTGGCCACCGATATCCACCTGGATCAATCCTCCCTCATCTGGTCTCCCATCAGATGAGGAAATTTCTGCTGAATTTGGCCCCGGGTGAGCCACTTGCCTTGGTGCAGGAGCTGCCCTGCTTTGACTACTCAATAAAGTTGGATCCTTTGTTGTCGAGTGCCCTTCATATGTGTTTCCACAATCTGATCACTGGATGCATGTTGTATGCAGTCAGGGTTGAGCTATGTTGGTGTCAGTTGTTCTGCTACGTCTGAGGTGTCCAATAATGGTGGGAAATAAGACTAAAGGAGGTCCACATTGAACACTGGGTGCAGGCCAAGGAAAGGAGGAATGTTGATCTCAAAAGCATTATCCCCCACAGCCTTGGTGATGGTGTACGGCCCATAACGGAGTGGGCGAAGCTTCCCATGGGGTCCTGTAAGGTGTTATTTTTGCAAGTGCAACCAAACTTTGTCGCCCACTTGAAACTTATGTGGCACCCGATGTTTATCATGGAGTTGCTTGTACTTGTCATTGGACTTTTGTAGCATATCATGAACCTATTGGCGGATGTGCTGGATCCGCTCAATGAACCAGGTGGCTTTGTCAGCTTCAGTTGGAGGAGGATATGAGTCGGTCGAGGTGACTGCAAGGGGAAGTGCAACATCTATGGGACCCAATGGTTGGAATCCCAACCCCACCTAAAAGGGGTTGTGGTCGGTTGAGTTATGCATGGATCGGTTGTAGCTATGTTGGACATAGGGAAGACTCTCATCCCATATGAGAGGGTGCTTGGAATTATACCTGCGCAGGATATGCACGATCTTTCGATTTACGACCTCGGTTTGGCCATCTGTCTGGGGGTGGAAGGTCGTGGATTTGGTGAGCTTGGTGTTCAGCAGTGACCAAAGGCTCAACCAGAATGTGCTGATAAATCAACTGCCCCGATCTGAGAGAATGGTTTGTGGGATCCCAAAATGTACCCAGACTCGTTCAAAGAAGAGCTTGGGAGTGGCTTCTGATGTGATGTTTTTCTTGCAAGCAACCAGAATCGCCATCTTAGAAAAGCAATCAACAACCACAAAAACACAGTCATTTCCTCGCTTTGTGGACGGGAGGCCCGACATGTAGTCCATTGAGATGGATTCCCATGACCTGTCAAGAGTAGGAAGAGGGGTGTAGAGTCCCTGTTTCTTAATCGTCGGTTTGGCAATAGCGCAGGTAGTGCAGGCCCTGATATACTTGTTGATCTCCTGTCGAAGTTTCGGCCAGTAGAAATTTTTTTGTAGCATCGCCACTATCTTTTCGACGCCAAAGTGTCCTGCCGCTTGACTGTAGTAGGCTTCCCATCTCAGCTTCACTCGCTCGCTTGATGGAACGCAAATATGGCCCAAACGACACAACAACCCATCCTGAAGATGGAAATTATCGACAAGTGGATTTGCACCCAACATTTGGTAGGTGGTTGCGAAGTTTGGGTCTGTCTCATAAATTTGGGGCCATCCAGAGGTCTCATGGCCACAAGAGTCTATCACCGTGGCGAGTGTCGCGACTGACGGTCTACTGAGGCAATCAACGACGCGGTTGGTGCTTCTTGTTTTATACTTGATGTTGAGGTGGAATTGTTGTAAGTATGTGGACCACTTTTGATGGTGGTCATTCTGTAAATTGCCTTGTGTCTGCATGAACTGCAGTGGCTTATGATCAGTGTGGATGACTGTCTCCCTCCCAAGAATGTAATGTCTCCACTGGCGACAGGCTTGCACAATGGGGTACATTTCTTTGTCGTAAGTAGGGTACTTACGGACAATATCTGATAGTGTCTCACTATGATAGACCACGGGGTGGTCGTGCTGAGTGAGAACGGCGTCCATAGCATAGTCTGAAGCATCTTTCTCAATCTGAAAGGGTTGTTGCAGGTCTGGTAGTGAAAGTATTGCGGCTGAGCACAAACGTTGCTTCAAATCATCGAACGCTTGTTGTTGGGACCGTCCCCACGCAAATTTTGCCTTACCACCACCCCTGGTTATTCCGCTGAGGGCCCATGCAATATGGGAGAATCCCAACAGGAACCTGCGGTAGAAATTGACAAGGCCTAAGAAGCTCCGAAGGTCAGTGAGTGTGGTTGGGGATGGCCAGTCATGGATGGCTTGGATCTTGGCTAGATCCACATGTACACCATGCTAATCAACAATGTAGCCAAGGTAATGGACCCTGTCCATGCCGAAGGAGCATTTTTCCAAGTTGGCGTATAGCTTGTGCTGTCGCAAGGTGTGCAGAACATGTTGAATATGTTGCAAGTGTTTTACCTGAGACTTGTTGTAAATGAAAATGTCATTGAGATACACCACTACAAAAGTATTGGTGAATGGTCACAAGATATCATCCATCATCCTCATGAAAGTGGCTGGAGCATTTGTTAAACCAAAGGGTATGACCAACCATTCAAAAAGGCCTTCCTTTGACTTGAAGGCGGTCTTCCATACATCTATATGTTCTATCGGGACCTAGTGGTAGCCAGACTTCAGATCAATCTTACTGAAGTATTGTGCCCCCGTGAGTTGATCAAGGAGGTCGTTGATTCGGGGAATTGGGTACCTGTTTTTGACTATGATTTTATTCAGGGCCCAATAATCAATGCAGAGTCACCAGGTTCCATCTTTCTTTTGTACCAACACAATTGGGCTCCCGCAAGGTGATGAGCTGGGATGGATGTGCCCCTTGTGGAGCAGTTTTTGGATCTGTTGCTTGATCTTCTCATTCTCTAACATAGAGAGGCAATAGACTGGCCCATTGGGAAGGAGTGTGTCGAGGGTCAGATCGATGGGGTGCTTGACCTGACAGTGTAGAGGTACCCCGGTAGGTGAGGAGAAGATATCTGAGTATTCTTTGACAACCTTATCTACTTGCTTCTGCTGTGTGGAGAGGTCAGTCGCAGAGGCCCTAGATGTGGCTGTGATCTTTCTCTCATTCTGAGAGCGAATCACGAAGAAGACAAACTTCCCCGTCTGAGATATGACCTTCCTACATTGCTTGGCAGAAATCAAGGAAATAGCACTAGGTGGGACTGCCTCGGGTATCCTGTACAATTTCCTATTCAAAGTAATAATAATACTACGAGGCCTAGACTCATATACAACATGACGTTTCCATAAATAAGCTTGGCCCAAAAGAACATTACAAACTTCAAGAGGAGTAACATCACACAATACCTTGTCTTTGAAGGGCTTGATGTCGTACAACAGTCGGCACTGTTGGTTGATGCGGAGATCTCTTCTTTGGCGGAGCCCTCCAATGGTGTAGTGTTGTGGGTGGGGCGGTTTTGGCAGGGCCATCCGCTTGACAACCTTTGCTGAGATGAGGTTCTTCTGGCTACCACTATCAACGATGAAGTGAAGCGGGGTGCCTTTTACCCACATCTGTGAATGGAAGAGGTGCTCTCCTTCTTCTGGCTCATCTAGTTCATCAGGTTGGAGCTTGGTGGTAGCAACAGTGGCACTAGGTTACGCGTCAATGATTTGTCTTCCCCTTTCTGGTTTTGACTCAGAGTCAGAACTCGCATCTGATTCAGAGGCTTTCACTTCGGCCACCAGCGACTGCTTTGAGCGGCAGTCAACAGTGTTATGCCAAGGGATCTTATGGAAGTCGCACCACTTCCCGGTATCGTTCTTTGTCTTTCCGGTGTCCCTCTTTGCTTGCGGCTTGGACTGGTTGTCCTGATGTTGTCCATCTTTGCTCTGTCCTGTGTTCTGTGGGTTGGGACCGCCCTTTCTTTTACTGTGAGGGGTTCCCAGACCCAAATTGTCGCATCTTTTGTTTGAGCTTATGCTCGATTTTGACGGCATATCGGTAGGCCGCGCTTAAGGACGAGATGTCTAGAAATTCCATTTCGGTCTGGATGTATCTATGCAAAGAACCACGATATTTGAGCACCAGATGTCACTTTGAATCTTTGATACCCAGCTTGGTGCGCAAGGTATGGAATATATTTGTGAACTCTGGCACTGCTTGGTCTCTTTCTTGCCGCAGTGTGGTCCATTTGGTATGCAAGTCATCATAACTTCCAACAGGGTAGTATTGTTCCTTAATAGCATCCCTAAAGGATTCCTAGGTGGTTGTGACTGTAAATAACGAGAGTTCCTCTGTTTTCTTTTGCTCACAGAAATTTTCCCACCAATCTTTGACATGGGGAACGGCTTTGAGGAGCGCAAAAGTAATATTTTCTCTATTCAAAAAGTTATGCACAGAAAAATACCCTTCTAGTAGATTCAACCACTTGTCTACGCCGTATGCATCTATCTGACCTTCAAATACAGGAATATTGAAGTTTAATTGTACCTTGAAGGGGGCGGTGCCTCCGCTCGAAGAAGATGTGTCCCCTGTTGGTAGTCGCCAAAGGATTTGCACGAAACTATCCATCGTTTCGTTCCTTTGTTGCGTGAGGGCTTCCTCAAGAAACATTTTGAAAGGATCTCCTGTCCCATCATCTTTCTTTTCTCCTGCCATGAGAGGTCGCTTGGGCATGCGAGAGCTTTGGTCCTCAAGAGAAACAAGCTCGAGACCCAATTCTTCGTACTCTGACCTCGTTGGGGACATGAATTAAGACGACAAGGAGCAGACCGCTCTGATACCATTGATCTGGATTTTATGAGCAGAATGAAATGACTATAGATTATTCACAGATGCTTAACACAGAATAACAGATATACAGTAAAATTGGTTTTCTATTCAATAAGGAAATAAGTTGAAACTGTAAAGTGCAGCGGAAAACAAGCTTGTTGGAATGGTGGCGGCTTATCTATGAGGAGGGATGTGACGGTTGCGCTCATTCGCAAGAAGATAATTACAATGAGGCTCTGGAGGCCTTTTTTCAATAAACAGGAGTTTTAAAAACCCTAGACATCCAAAAACCTAACCCTAGGAGATGAAGCGCCAAAAGTCATGTGGGCCCCGTTTGGGTAAGTCAGTACATCAACTTCCCGGGGTTGTAACTTTTGTATATGATCTTCGTTTTAGGCATACGATAGCCCGTTGAAAGATCTACTAGAGGACTACAACAGTTGCTTAAAATTTCAAATTGAATTTTTTTCGACTGCAACATACCCAAAAAAACGTTGTTTGGGGCCTCAAAACGGCTCTGGAAGTTCAGGACCCAAAAAACTGTTAAAAATAGTAAATTACGAAAATTGCCAGAAAGTTGTTTTGAGCCAACTGGAAAAGGTGGGTGGCCACTGATATCCACCTGGATCATTTTCAACCAATATTGTTATCTCTTTTGATTTCCACTTGTACCCTACCTCCTTTGTCATCCATTGGATTGACCTCCTGAATACCACTCTAGGTATCAGGCATTTCTTTGTTGCTCAACCAACTCTTTATTGGGTTCATCCTCCACCTCCAATTGTCTCGATCGACTATGTGACTTGTTCCATGTGCATCTGGTGAGACGGAAAACACCAATGCCTCCATATTCTCACCCAGGTCTGTCAAAACCGAGAAATATAGCCCTCATTCCTGAACCACCAACAATTTGTTGATGAGGAGGACACACTAAGTAGATGTGGCTCTTTCGCTTAACATGCCCGCACCTATTATGCGCTTATTGGGTTTGTATTTCTTGTACTCTAGCATGACTTGCCATCGATTGCTTCACAAACACCACCTCCCCCATCTTCACACGTTTGCACACAAAAACCTATGCAAATCCAAATACCACAAACAAGTGTATTTAGTTTTAGTCGTTGCACACATTTAAATCTAAACCTACATCCAACTTTCCAAGGTTTTTTAACCTTATCCTGAATACCCCACTTGTTTACAGTTTCTTTCCCTAATCGTTGAGGAATGGAGACGAGTGAGGCAAGTGGAAGGCTACTATGTAACACATAATTTTTGAATAAATTTTAAAAAATTTCTAAGTGCCCATGATAGTATACCCAACAAAAAATTACCACCACAACAATTACGTATGCAGGAGTTCTATCACCATGGATAGTTACAGAGCCACTTTACAATGTGAAGCCAATGACGCCACCACACAGAACAATGTTTAAAAACAATGGATTGTTCACATAAACCAACCACGTGTTCCACTAAAAGCCAAACAAGGCAGTTATGTATACATAATTGATAATCAAATCACCTCACATAAAAACTAATAATTGAGGATGGGTTGCTACAATGTAGTATAATCTTTTACTTAAAATAGAAATCCAACGTTGTATAGTTCAATTGAACCCTTCCTCCACGCCAATTGAACCATGATTATCGTTCAATTATCAAGAGAAAAATGCTTCGGAAAAATGCTTCGGAAATTTCATTAACAAGAGAGTTGAGCATTCGATTAAGAAAATCATGCATACAGTTTAATTCTCGGGATGAAATAATGCAACGCGAATGGCATAGAGACGTTTCATTCGTAGTTTTAGTTTATATGGAATCATGAAATTGCTAAAACAAAATAATGCTTTCTTTGTACAAAATTATGCTTGGATACATTGGTCATGCTTTACCGGTGGTGGTAATTTCTTCGCATTTTAAACGAAGTTCAGAACATTTGTTTTCCAATTGTGATAAGCGATTGTTTTGTACTTGTTATCCCTTAATTTTTTTTCATTTCCAACATTGATGGGATTGCATCGACCTTTTCCTTTTATTGTTTTATTTTATTTTTGTAAACACGTTTTATTTTATTTTTGTAAACACACAAGTCTAATTATATTAATCTATAATGGGAAAGTTTCTGCAAAAAAAAGCTTTGTTGTTGGCATGTCGTTCGGGAAACTAGACCAACATCAAAGAAATAAGTCATTTGTTCATAGAGTTTGAAGGAGGTTCTTTAGAGTACCCTATCTAGCTAAAAAAGTTGTAAAAGGAGAAAACTAGAGCTTGTAGGAAGCTCTGTTATATCTACTAATTCGTATCATCATTCAAAACAAAACAAAAAAAGTGTACATATTGGTCAGTGAGTTGGGGGGTTTGCAATTGAGTCCTAAGGTGGCTCATGTGTTGATTGTGCAGTCCTCTTCGGGGCTGAGGCTTTCATCACTGTGCTTGAGGACGGGAGGTGAGATAAGGCTTCTCTGAGGAGCAGGCGAAAACCATCCAATTGTTGTTGGATGGTGTTATGAACTTCCTCCTGGGTTTACAGCATCTATCCCAACAGTGTGTTGAGGTGCAAATATAATTCTATAGTCTTCCAGTACTTGGTTTCTCGCCCTCTTTTGTTATCCACGTCCAGAACCCAGTTGGTGATTGCCTCGTCCACCTCCTAGTTAGTTGTTAGTGTTCGCTCCAATCGAATTTCAGCGTCCACTTCATCTAGGTGAGTATGGAATTGAGGTGGGGTGGCCACCCTAAAGTTGGTCGCAACAACCTGAGCATCGTGTTGCACCCAGGTGGTGGATGTTCATTCCCCAGCCTAGTGGTCAGACAGCTTCGTTGGAGCACCACTCTCGTGCCTGTATCCACAATGATACCCGTGTTAAGGTGCCATCAAACCCAAAGTTTTTTTCTTGAGGCTAAAGTTGAAATGTTGTGTGGATGGGCGATGTGTCGTCCACCTAGGAGCTTGTCTGGCTTGGGAATCCTTCTCAATCACAATGTCAAGAGCTCTGTCTCTATCACAAGCCTGTGTTTTTCCTTGTTTGTCCCGGAGCTCAACCTTCCTTTCCTTTTGCCAAGACTGTCTCATGCTGTCGAGGTTAGTCATGTCAGAGAACCCAGGGATTAAGGTGTTATATGTCTCTACCTTCGCATTAAGTCCAAGTTTAATTGACTTGGGATGGTCGCTAGTGTTCTCATGTGTGAGGATGCTTGGTGTTTTCGCCCCCACCTTATTGCCTTCCACACGTTCATCGGACTTTGTCCTTAATGGTACACTCTTCCCCAACACCCCATCTAAGGTCCTTTTATCATTTTATTAAAACTCATCCCAAATAGCTTTGTTCACCAACACCTTAAGAACACCTTGATACTATTCATAATAGAGATAAACAATTTTAAAAATAAAAATAATTGGAATTGTAAATTACAACCTACACTTTTTCTATACCCGAATGTTATAATCTAATAGAAATGGACTAAAATGTTAAGTAAATAGACATAACTAATAAAATAATTACTTTAATAAAATTAATATAAAGCTTGAAATAATAGCTTCTCGATAATCAATAGCTTCAAACAATATATATAATTATCACACAAGTAAATAGTAGGTGAGTAGTAACATGTTTATAATTTTAATATAAACATGATAAACTAAACAATGTTAATCTATATTAACCCATTCCAACTTTTTACTATATAATCATTTCAAATTTACAAATTTAGTAAAATTAATATAAATTTTGAAATAATAACTTTGAATGATAGTCAATAGCTTCAAACAATATATATAATTATTACAAAAGTAAATAGTAGATGAGTAGTAACATGTTTATCATTTTAATTTTAATATAACTGTAATAAAATTAAACAATGTTAATCTAGGTTAACTCATTACAACTTTTTACTATATAATCATTTCAAATTTACTAGTAGTAATATGTTTATCATTTTAATATAAATGTGAAAAAAGTAAACAATATTAATCTAAATTAACTCATTACAACTTTTTACTATATAATCATTTCAAATTTACAAATGCATCTTTAAATTACATTTAGTGCATTCAATTCAATAAAATACAAAGTATTTTATTTTAATTTTTTTTTTCACCATATAAACTAAAACTTAAATTTTCATCCAATACATATATATAAATTATAATTTATATACATATATATAAATTATAATTTAAATTATAATTTAAGTTTCATGATACATATTTAAATTATAACTTAAGTTTTCATTATATACAAACAAATTATCATTTAATTTCTGTCATATTTATATCTAAGTATGTTAGTAAGAAAACATTTCAATGTATCTACTTCATTTACTAGAAAATATATCTAACATATCTAACAATATGTACAAAACCATCACATCTCCCAAAAAAAAAAAAAAAACATATATACAAAATTTTTATATTTAAATATCGATTAAAAACCATAATATTATATTTAAATATTAGACAAAGAATAAAATATATACAAAGTTGTTATATTTAAATATTTGTGAATATGTACATAACCATATGTTATATCTAAATATTACATAAAGAAAACTTATATAAAAATGAGTCTACAAGTATTTACATTTTCTCTTTTCAAAACGTATAAATGTTTCACCAATTTCAAAGTTATTGTAAGTGGTTCTTATCAAAACAATGAAACAATTTCAAATAAGATCATTTTTCTTGCAATATCTTTATGATTTGCATTAGTAATATTAATATAAAAACTTCTCTTAAATTACTCCGGCATTCTCATTCGCTCACTTAGGGGATATGCTAGTTATATAAGTTTATAAAATTCTAAAATTAACTAAAAGAATGCTTTGTTTTATATAAAGGACCTAGGCTAGATGTTATTAAAAATTACATGACTTCATTTAAAGTAGTCTTAGTGATGACCATAGGGGATATTGACTTTTTTGTGAATATTATTTACGTTGAAAATGCCATTTGGTCTTGGAGTAAGATCTAAAATTGCATTTGACTAATTAAGAGCTCGCCTTCTTCAAACGTAAGGAAACATGTTAACAATCCAAGACCCAAAGGTATTTGGCAAGAGTGGAAGTATGCCTCCTAACAGACCACTTGTGGGTCATTTCAAGGGGCATGGTTTTCCTTGAATAACAATGATGAGTCAACCCAAATTCATAGATAACATTTGGTGATGACTATCCTCATTGCTAATTGACAACTAAGTTATGATCAGTGTTGATAACATCAATTATTTTTTGCTGATGTGGCAAAAAATCGTGACTTTTTCTAGCCGTCGATTTTTCGGCCCGAAAAAATCACAATTGTTTTTAAAAACTTGACATCGCAATGTGTCATAAAAAATCATGATTTTTTAGCAAAATTTTGCACCAAGATCAAAAAACTCGCTCACCAACGGAAACCGTGAGGGTTAAAGCGATTTTTTAGTTTGTTTTTCTTCATTTTTGTTTTTTGGCTATTAGAGAAGAAAGGAGGAGGGCTTGTGGTCATCATCACTCATTGTGGAGATAGCTAAACAACCATCATCATCACCATCAAGGATTTTTTAGTGGAGCAAAGGTTCAATTTCATTTGCCAACTGGTGTTGAATCTTCCATTCATGGGTATGTATTTAAATCCCTCCATGTTAATGTTATTTTTCCCATAGATTTATGCATGCTTGCTTGCCTACATTTTGCTCATTTTTTTGTCATTTTGCCATGATTTTCATGCCCATAAAACAATGTAAGGGTTTTTTTTTTCAATGGGACAACAAACTTGATTTTAATTTTTTATCCACCCCCTTATTACGATTTTTCATTGCTAGTAATCTAATCTAGAGGTTTGATTTTTTACCAATAGGTTGTTATTTTTTTCTAGTGAGGTTTAATGCATTTTCTTGTGTTTTTTTTGTAAGTAAGGTTTTCTATTCAAATATTAGCAACATATACAAAGTTGTCTATTATACTCTAGATTGCAAAAGATAACTAGGCTGACAAACAATTCCAAAAGGGACCATGACTATATGCCTGCTCATAAAGGGAAACTAGGCCGATGTTTAAACTTAAACTTAACATATGAAAAGTTATAATTGACAAATTAACAGTCTATATAAGCATAAAAGAGAAATCTAATTTTTTGAGCTAGAGAAGACTCAGACAAAGCTTGACTATAAAAACCAGAGATCAAATCAACCATCGGAAGGGGGCACCTAAGGAGCCACCAAGCCAGAACTGGTCACAGGTCTCGTAGCCAAAGAAGACCCAGTATGTAGACGACCACTCAAAGGGAGAGGGAAAGATCCCCCATGGCGTTTGACCAGCCAGGAAACCATTGTCATGAGCAAGCTGCTCTACTCCTCGAGTGGCTTCATCCTCTACTTAAGTTGCCTGAAATATTGGTCCTTTTGAAGCATGCCCAAAGCAACCATATGCCATTTTCTTGTGTTTTTGGTGCCTTAGGTTTGAATTTTGAAGTTGTCCATTTCCATAGCAAATATGCCAAAGGCTTTGGACCCATTTTGACAGTATGGGGAACCTAAAGATGAAACAAATTGACAATGATGGAGTTGCAAATTGTGTGGGCAACATATGATGAGAGGGATTAGTAGGTTGAAATACCATTTGGCTAAACTCCTCGGGCATGATATTTGGATTTGTCCTCAAGTTAGCCTGAAGGTTATGAGAGTTGCACATGGTTCAACTCATGCAAAGGATAGAAAGAAAGAAGAAGCAGTCGTAAACAAGGTCAAACATGAAGTTATAAGTTCAGGGCTACCTGCCATTAAGGGTAGTGGGAGGGGCTCTATGTATTCACCTATCAGGAGGTCCTCATATCTTTCTATTCCATGAGTTGGAGCTAGAGCACAACCTTCCACCATGTTAGTGATAAAAAAAGGGAGAAGGCAAAAGCAAACATGGTTATGGGGAAGTGTCTTTTTTGGAGTGACTTGCCTCTCAACATCACCAAAACAAAATCCATTTTGGTAGTCGATGTGTAATGCCATTGCTATGAGGAGTCGCAAGGGCCAATTCTTCAAGTAGAAAATGAGGACATCAACTCTAGATTGGTAGAGTTGAAGCAATCATGGGAGGTCTCTGGATGCACAATGATGTATGATCGCTAGACAGATAAGAAGGGTAGGACCCTTCTCAATTTCTTGGTACATTTTCCTAGAGGTACCATGTTTATCAAATTAGTGGATGGATTGGAACATGTAAAAGATGCAACATTGTTATGTGAGTTGATGGATGGGTTCATCCAGGAGATCAATTTGCATAATGTGGTGCAAATCATAACAGATAACGCAACTAATTATGCGACTGCTAGTAGGATTCTTATGGAGAGGCTATCGCTCATTGTTTTGGACTCCATGCGGTACACATTGTATTGATTTCATGCTCAAGGATATGGGGAAAATTTCATTCATCAAGGAGGTGATTGATTAGGGTAGGAGCATCCCCAAGTTCATATATAACCATGATTTTGTTCTTAGCCTTATGAGGAGATGCACTAGAAATAGGGAGTTGTGGTGTCTTGCAATCACACGTCTTGCCACCAACTTCATTACTCTTCATTCTTTGCTTCAATGTCAGTTTGAGTTGAAGAAAATGTTTGTTTATGATGAGTGGCATGATTGTACATATAGCAGCAGAGAGCATGGGAGATTCATTGCTAGATTATTGTACATTGAATTCTTCTTATTAGGATATTTAAAGACTTAGGAGTTAGTTAAAATCAACTTGGTCTAATGTGTAATTAAGTAAAAGTTTGTTTCTTTAGTATGCATTAGTATGCATTTGTAGTTAGGTAATCTGACTGTCACGATATGTTCCCAACATAGAGTTATCTGACGGTTCATATTCTCCTCGATCTTAACGACTACATTGATTTGTGGCTTAACACTCGATTGGTCCATGATCTATGTTTAAAGAGCATGGAGGGTCATTTGTTGATGATCAATTGTGAGAAACTCTCTTGTAAATCTCTTTGTAATATTTTTCTTTTGCATTAATAAATTGCTCAAAGTGGTCGCCTTGGTTGGGGCCATGGATGTTTCCCCACAGGGATTTTATCATGTAAAAACATCAATGTGTTGATATTTGATCTGGTTGTGTGAGTGGTTACTGAAGGTGTTCATCCTCTGTTAGAATACATGTGTTGTCGAACATGGTATTAGAGGGCATTGGAAGACCCACTCTTGTTGTAGATCGATATCATGAAGTTGTGTTGTTGCATCTTTTTTTTCTACCAATTTCGTACATTTTTTGTCTAATCAGAATATTCCATTGCGTCCAGAGTGCTCATTTTAGTTAAGAATGTCTTTCGTTTCACTCGAAAACGTTTATGTTTGCCCAAGATACGACCTTTTCAGTCAGATTCGGAGGTATAAAACCTAAATACGCCCTTTTAAACTTTTACAGAGATAATATTTCAGTTTTTTGTTTTTTATTTCCAGGTTGATACTCTTTTCAATGTGTATGCTCTTTTCTTTACACTTTGTGCAATCTCAGCAAATCAGAAACAGAGCAGAAAGGGTTTTCTTGTCTGCATATGCTCTTTGTCGTGCGTTCTGTGCGATCTCGATAAATCAAAAACAAAGGGAAAACTTGCATTTTTTAGGTAAGTTAATCGAGATCTAACCCTTGTTACCATCGAGAAGCGAAATTTTTTTCTTGTGTGAAAATATTTTTTTATGAGCACGCTCTCGAAGCCCATCTTCAACAACAACAACATAGTGTGTTTTGCACTAGCTCACTTGGTTAAAAGTTGTTTTATTAAGTAAGAGGTCTTGAGTTCAAGTCTATTTTTTGTTACTTTTTTTTTTTTAAAGTTCATGCATCCATTATAAAGTGTATTTCACTTGAATTATAAAAGTGAATCACTACAAGTAGCTTTAATTTGCATGCAACTTTCATTTATAAAGTAACTTCATTGTAAAAGTGATCCCTGCTTATTCTATAAAAGTGAGTCACTTCATAAGCAACTTATTTGTAAAAGTGAGGTTATTAGGAGGGGTGTCACCATGTGGACCAGCTTCTACTTGCCACATGGATCTTTGGTTACCAACTTCTACTTGCCACATGGCTCTTTGGTTACCATTTATGCATTTTTTCAAAAGGGCATAACTTTCACATCTGAAGTTCGTTTTCAGTACCATTTTTTTTTAAATGACATGTTTTTCCAAGAACATTCCATCCAGGCCATTGTTTTCATATTGTAAATCCATATTCTCTACATATTTAATATGGCTTCTCCCTTTGATATTTTGCTTACCAGTACCAACTATTTCTCATGAAAATCCCATATGGAGGATGTATTAAAAAGTAAAGGATTGTATTGGACTACCCTGGGAAAAGAAAAAGAACCCGTGGATGATGACAAGTATGTCAAATATGTTAATAAGAATGGCGAAGCACGTAGAGTAATCAGCATGTCCATCTCTCTTAATTTAAGGTTTCACCTTCAATGAATTGAAGGCCCAGATAAAGCTTGGGAAAAGCTTGAAGCTGTGTTTGGTAAACACAATATTATTCGAGCTCACCAGTTGGAAAATTAGTTAATAAATTTAAGTCCAAATGATTTTCCTTGCATTGAATATTATTCATCTAAGTTCAAAACACTTAGACTTTTGTGTATAGAGTGTTAACTAAATATGAAGGAAGATCGATGCATATATGTTATACTCTCTAAGCTTGGTAGTGCATATTTTGTTTTTGTATCTACCATTTATGCCACTAGAGAAGCTCGAGGGAGTGCTTATAAAGAACCATCTCTTGAGTCCTTTTATAATGCTCTAATTTGAAAAAAATATAAGCTTGTGCAACTTGGACTGATAAACACTACAAGTACATCCAACAAAGCCTTAGTGGCCCAACAGAAATATAAATCCAAGAATCCCACGAAGCAACATCCTCACCACAACAACAAGCAAAACAAGGGTCCCAAACCCTCTCTGGTAGCTTCTACTCCTAATGGTGACAAAGGAGAAAAATCTAAAAATAGAAGATTGATAGACATTATAACTTTTGTGGGAAAGATGGTCATGAGTCCAAATGTTTTAAGAAGATGGAAGCTTTGGAAACAACGATGAAGAAGCACAACATCAATATTGGTTCTTCTTCTTCTAACTCTTATTCTCGTGGACATGCACTTTTAGCTTCTATTTTATCCTTCAATGCAACTTCTACTTCTTTTGATGAGTGGCTTATTGATCCTGGAGCATCTTATCATATGGCTAAGGATAAATCCATATTTTCTACTCTTGATGAATGTAACACCAAGAAAATATTTGTTGGTGATGGTAGATCTCTTAGTGTTGTAAGGTTTGGAACAGTTCAGGTAGATAATGGTCATTTCAATAATGTATTATGTGTTCCAAGTTTTTCCTGCAACCTTCTATCAATGTCTTAAATCACTCATTCAGGTGAAGGTAAAATTGTAGAGTTTTCACCTCACCAAGTTGTAATCAAGGATCTAAAAGATTCTAAGCATGTTCTTGTGACTGGAGTTGTTGATGATATTACCAGGTGGTACAAGTATAACAACTTTGGGTCATAATCTTTTGCATCATTTTTTGTTGCTCATAACGATGAATTGAACAAACTTTGGCATGAGCAGTTTGGTCATCTAAACTATCGCTCATTGCATCAACTATGTAATCAACAGATGGTGACTAGTATTCCTCTTGTTTCCTAGAGAGATGGTGTTTGTGTCGGTTGTGTTCTTGACAAACATCATCAAGATAGTTTTGACAAACGTGCCTCTTAGCACGCCTCGACCCCTTTGTAGCTTGTTCATAATGACTTGTGTGGTCCACTTTCTTCTCCTTCTTTTTCTGGGTGCAAGTATTTCTTAACTTTCATTGATAATTTTTCTACTTACACTTGGGTTTAATTCTTAAAACTAAAGAGCAATGTGTTTGACAAGTTTTTGGCATACAAGGCCATTGTAGAAAAACAATTTGGACATCAACTTCAAAGGTTAAGAACAAATAATGGAAGTGAACATGTGAACAACAATTTTACAAGTTATTGCACCGCACAAGGCATCCAAATGCAACACACTATTCTATATACACCACAACAAAATGGTGTTGTTGAGAGAAAGAATGGCTAGTTTCTGCCTCGGGCTTCGACTGAGAGTCTTGCAATACTATAGATTGTTTATTGTTGAAGCGACGGTTTAGTTTTTTCGCTATCTATAGTTTATTTTTATAATCTTCTCTTTAACCATTGTTTCCCTTTTCCCGTGTTTGTTGTTATCTCCATAGAAAACCTTTCTTATCGCTTGTGCCTTGCTTGTAGTGGGTTGTTGTTTCCTAGGGTCACGGGCCCCATTTGAGAGTTATTTACTCTCCGATAAACTGAACTCCTGTCAGTTCTATTTAGGATTAGTGGTGGGTGGTTTACTGGTGGTTTTAAAATGGGCACCTTCTCCATTAACGAAATGGAAAGAAACGTCAAGACACTCATGAGCCCAGATGACGAGGTGACCTGGAGATAAGTGGGGTTTTATGACAAGGTATATGACTTGGGGAGTGGGCCATTTGTTTTTCCCTCTAACACATGTAAGACAACCCTATCCACCGAATTACATTGCAGCCCTTCGTCATCACCTCTACGCAGCACAAGAACCTTGTCTCCTGGCATCTTTTCATCTGGTGACCCTTGGTCTTGTCCACAGTCTAATGTTGTTCACCCGGGCATTTTAAAAGGGTCTTCTACTTTGGGGGGACAAAGGAAACCTCTTAGTATGAATCCGTCTGTCACCTTCCAGCGGAAGGTGTGGAAAGCCAACAGGAAGGCTAAAAGATTGGTGT
Source organism: Picea engelmannii (assembly GCA_009831015.1). Taxonomy (NCBI): domain Eukaryota; kingdom Viridiplantae; phylum Streptophyta; class Pinopsida; order Pinales; family Pinaceae; genus Picea; species Picea engelmannii. The sequence goes on along the minus strand of WSFP011378648.1, from coordinate 5,738 downwards.
TAGGGAATGATGTGAGTTTAGAAGAAACTTACAGGATGGCACTCTATGGACTTGTCGACAAGTTTTTCTATAGATTTCTTAGTAAAGAACCTCTTGAGGTTTGGATAAAAAACCAGTGGTTACCACTCATTGGATACTCTCCTCAGGTTATCTATCTCACCAAAGGGTGGCTCGGGTTTATCTGCAATTCTCCAGAGGACGCTTCCCTGTTATTGAGCTCGTTGTGGGTGTTTGGGGGAAGTAGTCTTATACTAAAACGGTGGAGGGTCGCTTTTAACCCAGATACAAACTACTTCCAGTTTAGGCATCGCTGGGTATTATTACCTGGTCTCCCGTTACACCTGTGGAATGAAGGAGCCTTGCAAGTCATTGGTGATTCCCTTGGTAAATGTATTGCTCTGGATTCCAAGTTACTTACTACTCATGTGTGGAAAATGGGCAGAGTATTTGTGGAGATGGACATTTACTGTGGTTTACCGGAAACTATTGAGATAGAGTGGCGTGGGAAAAAAATTGCTCAGTCACTCGATTATCTTGGGCTTCCCTTTCGATGCAACCTTTGCTGCCATACAGATCACCTTCATCGTGACTATACTAGAAAGGAAGAAGATGACACTTCTGAAGACTCTGAACTACAGAGGAATCCACCGGAATAAATGGACAAAGATGTTTCTTTGGGCTACGAGGATTACACCTCAGGAATTTCCCCTTATCTACACAGGAGTTTGGGTCGACATTATCTGGTAAGTTAAAATGTCTGTGCCCATCCTTATATAAATCACTGTCCCTTTGGGAGAAAGAGGCCATTAATAAATCTAACTGGTAATTATCTAAAACTACTTCGACTGCACGTAGTCCTGGAAAGGACAAAGCACCTTTTGAACCCTCAACCACTGATCCCTCCCCTTACTCCTTTCCCTGCTTTCTTGCGACTTCTCTTTCCTATAGTTTACCCTTGGCATGTCACACGCTTGAAGACTCCCATATGCCTCCCTCTTCCCACCTCTCGGGCCAGTCCCCGAGCCCCTCACCTGATATACCTCTTCGACCTCCTTCTCCTCCTATTGACCCTATCTGCTCTCCTTCGATTGAGCCAGGCTACAGAGAGGCAGAGGAGGCGGACACAAACCTCACTACTATTCTAGACTCTTTAATACCTTGTATCAAGAACTCCCATGAACATGTGGCATTGCCTATCTATCTCGGTAAGGCTGCCATTGGTCCAAGAGTGGATATTGGTACCTCTTCCTCTCACAATCCTAGCAAGGGGAGTAAGTCGTATGCCTGGTCTCTAGGTATTGGTACAGAACTATCACCCATAAAGACACGAAGTTCTCGTAAGAAATTGGTGGGTCTCATTAAACAGACCGATGATAACATTCTCCCCTCCCCGGATAGTGGGGGCCTTAGAGCAATGAAGGCCCTGGCGAGGGCTAAGTGATGTTACTGCTCTCCTTGAATATTTGGGGGATTGGAGGCACCCTCAAAGTTGCCTCGATGCGTAGACTCCTGGAACGCACTCGCCCTGACATAGTTTTTCTACAAGAGACTCTCTCATATGAACAAAAAGCCAGATATTTTTTGCACCATCTTCACCCTTCTTGGGTTTCGACCGTTGTAAATTCCACAGGGAATTTCGGTGGCTTACTGGTATCCTGGGACCCAAATATATATGACTTGGTTTCCTTTCTTACTGTCGGGGGTATTTTGTTAACATGTAGATGTATAAATACACAAAAGGAGTTTGCTCTACTAAATGTATATGGGTCGTGTCAAGATCGAAATCATTTATGGAGCTCTTTGGTTGATAACAGTATCCTTTCCATCAATAATCTAATTGTTGTCGGTGACTTGAATATCATTTTATCCTCGGATGAGAACTGGGGGGGGGCTCTTTTGTGCCTGGACTGACTGAGGATTTCTACAGATATTTATTTTTATCCAAGAAGTTGATTTATGTAAAGCCGACCAAATTGGTCCCAACCTGGCGAAACGGTCGATCTGGTCATGAAGTTATTGCTAGAAGGCTTGACAGGTGTTTAGTATCTGAGGGATTATTTTCGACTGTTGGCTTATCTAGATCATGGGTGGAATATCCCTATGTATCAGATCACGCTCCCATCCTTATCCAACTGCAGACTTCTCTGATCTACAAGGCATTTCCCTTTAAACTCAATGCGCTTTCACTGCAGGAAATTGATTTCGTAAATCTGGTCCATAATGTTTGGACTAATCCTTGGTTTCTTTTGGACGGTGATAAACAAGTGAGACTTGTTTGGAAGTTAAAAGAACTCAAAAGTCAAATAAAAACCTGGATTATAGAAGTCAAGGCGCGCGAGAAGTTACTCATGGAAAATCTAGAAGTGGAGATCAAGCAGTATCTATTAAAAAATATTGAGAATCCCATCTCCATGGAGGAGGAAAGGTATCTTCGTGAGATGGAAAGTAAAAGGAATAAGTTATTGTGCGGGGAGGAGGAGACATGGAGAACTCGTAGTAGGTTAAAATGGATCAAAAGCGGTGATAATAATACCAAATATTTCCACAAGATGGCCAGCTTTAACCGGAATCAAAAACATGTATGGGAGATTATCAATGGCAGTGGAGCCTACCTATATGATCAGGGGGCGATAAAGGCGGAGGTTGTTAACTATTTTAAACATTTTTTTGAAGCCAAAGAAAGGAAATATAAATGACCTGGTCAGGTTTACAAGTCTGTATCCCAGGATGGTTGACGAGGAGGAAGCGGAGTCCCTCTATAAGACTGTCACTTTGGAGGAATTAAAGTCAGTACTTGTAAACTTTAAAAAAGAAAAGAGTATGGGCCCTGATGGGTGGACAACATAATTCTTTACTTTCTTCTTTGATATTGAGGGTGGTGATCTACTTGATATGGTGGAGGACTCGAGGAGGAAAGGTCACCTTTGTGGAGGTATAAATTCTACCTTTATGGCTCTCATCCCGAAGGAAAACAAGCCTGTCACTTTCGATGACTGTCAACCAATCTCTTTATGTAATATCATTTACAAGGTGATCTCCAAACTAATTGCAAATCAAATTAAGACGGTATTATCAAGATGTCTCTCAACCGAACAACTGGGTTTCCTACGGGGCAGAAGGATACATGATGTTATAGGATCGGCCCACAAAAGCCTGCACAGCATAAAAAAAGAAAAGAATATAAAGTCTCTGGTGATGAAACTTGATCTAAGAAAAGCCTATGATAGCATAGACTGGGAGTGCTTAAGATTGACTTTACTCACATTGGGCTTCGACGTTCAGCTGACGAAATGGATCATGTGTTACGTTACTAGTGCCAACTTCGTTGTCTTGATAAATGGTGAGGCGACAGATTACTTCAATACTGGGAGGGGGCTTCGTCAGGGATGCCCATTATCCCCATATTTGTTTATTATGATAATGGAAGGACTCACTCTGATGTTAACAAGAAGCATCTCCGAGGGAAAAAATTCAGGTATAAAGGTCTCTAAACTATTAAAGATTGGTCATTTACTATTTGTTGACGATGTACTTATAATGTCAAAGGCAAATACTTCAGAGTGGAGAGTGATCACAGACATTCTTCAGGATTTTTGTTTGGTCTCAGGTCTGTGCATAAATAATACAAAAACTATTGTCCACTATTGGGGTTTAGTGGAGGCGGAGCTCATTCCATTAAAAGAATCAATCCCCTTTACCTTTGTCGAGCTGAATTCGGGTTTCAAGTATCTTGGATACTACTTAAATCCTAGCGTCTCAAAGACTGAAGAATGGGTTTGGTTGATGGTGAAACTGGGAAAGAAGATAGGGCTTTGGTGTAACAATTGGGTCTCGCTTGGTGGCCGATTCATATTTGTTAAAGCAGTGCTAGAGAGTCAAATTGTATTCTGGATGTCCATGGAGGTTATCCCACGCACAATTCTAAATAAAATCTGTAAGTTGATGTTTGATTTTATGTGGAATGGGAACAAGGATAAGAATCAGTTTCATCTATGTATATGGGACATCTTGTCAAGACCAAAGAATCATGGCGGTTGGGGGATTCAGAATCTCCCTTTATTCAATTCGATTTTACTCGCAAACACTCTTTGGCGGACACTGACACATGATGGCATATGGCACAAAATTTTATTGGAAAAGTATTTAGGAAATACACCTGTGGTAAACTGGCTTCGAAGATTATCCCACAAGCAGTAAGGGGCCTCCAGCATCTGGAACAACCTGACTAGAAATTTATATGTGGTTCTCCACTAGCTGAGATGGTGCCCTAGATCGGGCCATTTAATTTGAATAGGTAGGGACAGGATCATCGACATGGAGGATCGATCTCTTCTATCGGAAACACAGTTATCGCATCTACACAAAAAAACAATTAACAGTATTAGCTCAAGTGAGAGACCCTACTAGTGTGAATTCCTTTCCCAAGCAGTGGTTATGTAGTGATTCTCTGGGTCTTATGGGAGTCTCCGCTACAGAGTGGCAACGTTACTGCAAAGCATTAAGGGGCGCAGGCATTTTGCTCAGAAACACGGTGGATACCCTGGTGTGGACCGGGGGGGTTTCTTCGAGCGTTATATCAGTGAAGAATATTTACAAAGTGATCATAGACTCTCTAGACTACCCGACTGATAGTGGATGGATACAAAAATTATGGAAATGGCAGATTCAATTAAAATTTAAACTATTCCTGTGGTTAGTTGCGAACCACAAAGTTCTCACTTGGGATTCGCTTCAGAAAAAAGACTGGGAGTGTCCGGGGGTATGCCAGCTTTGTAACTGTGACGCCGAGGACAATGACCATTTACTCATGCACTGTTCCTTCACTAAGGCGGTGTGGTCTTGCTTATACGAGTTCTATCACATAAAAACAAAGTGGGATGGCATCACTATCACAGATTGTTTCAACATTTGGTCAAAGGATAAAACAACCCCAACCAGCTTGGCGGCTCTCGCATGTTGGCACATTTGGAACGAGATGAACAAGACAATATTCGAAGAGCAATCCCCCTCACATCTCACAGTGGCGCACATGATTTTTGTTTCTTTCTCATGGCGGTCATATACACTCAAATTTATTCCAAACAAAGTATGTAACATTACATAGACCGAAGTTTTCTCTTTGGCATGCTTTGATGGCACAGCCCTATCAAATGGCGAGCGTTGTGGAGCTGGCGGCATCATCAAGACACATGCGTCGAAGGTTATTAAATGGTACATAAATTGCGGAGATGGAACAAACACCAAGGCGGAGCTCATGGGATTGTGGGCGACACTCACATTGGAAAATCACTGGTCGATAGAAAAACAACAAGTGCTAGGGGATTCGAAGGTAATAATTGATTGGATAAATCTAAAGGGACAGCTCCATGCAGTGAACAATGAAAGATGGAAACTGAAACCAAAGGAACTGACTATTACCTTTCAAGACATAAGTTTCCAACACATCTACAGGAATCACAACAAAGAGGCTGACATACTTTCAAAGAGGGCACTCAAGGAAACTGAAGGCAGACTATCCTTTTTTTCACTGGGACAATGGGACAGAAAGTCCTCATACTCACCTAAACATCTTTGAAGTATGAGATGGGTAAGGAGCATGAGATTTGTAGTGAAGCATAGTTGAGATCAGATCTTATTGCTGAGTTTTTTTTCACTCTACTGTACTATTGTCATTTTGGGACAGTTTTGAATGTCTTTGTATCAAGCCCAGTCTTTAGACTTTTGTCCATTTTGTATTG
>ML852963.1:10897-29969 GCA_009831015.1 Picea engelmannii | reverse complement strand
TATTTTTGATCTCTTGTTTGGTATAAGACGTTGTGATTTTGTCATCTAGCATTTGGCATTGAGGTATAGATTATTTTCATTGGCTTAGTGTGCAAAACGTCCACTTCCTTGCTTTTCAAAACCAACCTAAAACTAGGGCTGACGTCACCTTAGCAGGTTTGACACAGCAACAATATATATGTGAGCAGATTTGTGATATTTAATGCATTGTGATAATTAAAGGATTGATTTAATACATTGAATGCTCTATCATTTGTATTTATTGAGGAAGTAACATCATAAGTCTTAGTTTTAATTGCAATCATTGACTTCGTCAATAATTACATTCATTTATGCTCATATATATATATATATATATATATATATATATATTAAAGATAGTCATCAATATTTTGAAGTACTAACCATTGTGGCACATTTTAGTTTTATTTGCCTTGTCTCGCAAACAGGTGCCCTTTTTTCAGTGGAATAACTTCTCCTTGACTATCCATTTGGCAGTGATTTGTGAAGGGAAAGTTTACCTTAACCTTTGAGTCTTAAAACCTTGATCCTTTCCCCTCAAAACCCCAGATTACTAGGGACGTCTCCCTTGGGATTAGCCACCCTGAATAGAAAGAGCTCCCCATCGAGGTGACAGTGGGTGGGGAAGCTCCTGTTACGCCAGTTTGAAGTCTTATCTCCGAGCTACTAAACCTACCCTACAAACTGTGCGATAACAATACCTAGATGGGTAAGGGGAAGAGTGTGTCTTCTTATCTTACCCGGTTACCTCAAGTAAAATATGAGTTGGCTGCAGTTGCAGAGGCCATATCGGATTTAGAGTTGGTGAGGATAGCCTTGAAAGGCTTCACCAAGGAATGGGAAGTCTTCATGAAGTGAGTGGTGGGTCGTGAGCATCTTCCAGATTGGAGCAGACTGTTGGACGATTTCACTCAGGAGGAGATCCGGGAAGGATCTCAGAGCAGTGGACAGAAGATAGATGGAGCTGATGAGAATGTTTCTCTTACTGTAAAGAGCAAGAAAAAATGAAGTTCTGGAAGGGACTTGAGTAAAGTGAGATGTTATTGTTGTAACCAGTTGGGCACCTTGCTTCTCATTGTCCTAAGAGGAAGAAGAAGAAGAAGGAACAGGAGGGGCCTGAGACAGCTGCTATAGCAGCCATAGAGGACTTTGCTTCCAAGTATGACCGGGAATTTTCTTTGGTTACTCTAGTATCCATTGTCGGTAGTGGAGGATTTGGGGGTGATATCAGATGGATTGTTGACAATGGAGCCTCTTGTCACAGGATGGGAATCTGGCGAGTATTCCTTATTATCACAAAGACAGGTCCCGATTGACTGGTGGATAGTGAAGGTGGTATGGCACGAGCTTTACGTGGAATTGGAAAGGTTAGATTCCAACTCGAGTATGGAGGATTCCTGGAGCTTGATGGAGTTCTCTTTGTTCCAAGGTTGAGGGTTAACTTGCTCTCAGTGTCAGCCTCGAGGAATGATGGATATTGTACATTGTTCAAGAGGGGACATGTATTTATCTACAGGGAGGGAGTGGACCCGGTGGTACCACAGATGATTGGTGATCGGGTGGAAGGGTTGTACATGTTGCGAGGACAACCTTCAGGATATGATTCAGCATCAGATGAGGAGCAGGAGGCTCCTGAGACTACGGTGGGCCCAAGGATTCAGTCTTGCATTCCGAGAGAAGAGAGGGAGTCTCTTCTTAGCACTGGCACGAGGCTCAGCTGGTGTGATCGAACCGATGCTCAGGGTGGAGTGGATTCTCCTATGAGCTCAGGGTTCAAAGTAGTTGTCAGAAGAAGATCTTCTAGTTCGAGTTCTATGCAAGTGTGGAGGATGGCTCCAGGTTCAGAGGGAGCTCCTACTGAGCACGGTGTGATGGGACCAGATGATGGAGATGGCAGCGAGTACATCCCTCGAGAGGTACTTCGCATGTGTATCTTGTATGCGGAAGTTACCTTGTACCTACATTAATAGACACTTGACTTTGTAATGGGTTTTTATAAAGTTGTGATAAAGTGATTCTTTTATTAAAGTGACTTTTTAATAAAGTGTACCTTCTAATATTAAAGTGACTTTATCTCATAAAGTGCACTTATGTTATAAAGTGAAAATGTACCTTAATATTTTAAAGTGATTTATTTTGGAGGGAATGAATCATGACCCTTGATCTTGTAAAGGCAAGATTAGATCTTCGACATTAGATCTAGGGTTGAAGAAGGTGAAGGGTCACTTTTAGATTATAAGAGAATGCATAGGGTAGTGTGCAAGGCACAAAAGAAGGAGATTGAGAGAGATTTTTGAGTAGGCTTGAGAGAGGGAAGTTAGGGCAGAAAACAGAGCACATTTCCCAAGAGATATTGGGCACAAATCCCGAGGGAACATTTATGTTTTGAGTGCTGAGTTATTTTTCTGTTGTTGGAGTCGTACTGTACGGATCCGTACAGCAAGGGGAAGAGGGCACGAAAATCGAGACAGACATTGGCACGATTTTCGAGGTTGTTTTGAGTGTTCTTGCTACTGGGTCTTACAAGACAGTCCGTAAAACGGACTGTGGACACACTTTTCAAGGTGCAGATTTCTAGGCAGGCCATACAGTAGTACGGACTTGGCACATTTTTCGAGGCAAAAATTTTGGGAGTTGTTTAAGTGTGTTGTAAGTGGATTTCTCTTGCTGGAAATGATATTTATTGTTGTTGACATGTATTTTCCTAAAGTTGAATAATAAATTACTCTCTCATTGGGTTTCCCAACATTGGGGTTTTCCCTGGCATTGCCTAAATTTCCGAGTTTTTCTGAGTTTAGTTGTTGTTCATTGTGTTTATTCCGCTGCAAAATTGCTTAGCAATGTGTATTTCTGCTGATGGTAATTTATGAATGTGGGTTTAGACATTTCAGAGTTCATAAAAGATAGTTATCTCTAGGTTGCTAAGTGTATGACAAAATATTTACTTGTTGATTTTGTCATTAAATTTCTACATTCTAACCTCCCAAAGTCACCCTATTTTGATGGTTTGAAACAATAATAGATCGGGTGCCTAATTAATCTATCCACGCAGTCCTTTTCCCTTTCTTAGTTACCCAAGATCCACAAAGTGGCAAGGGGAGGGAATACGGGGCACCAATTTGATTACTTTGCAATAAGAAACTAAACTAGCCTTCACAATATTGCAAGGTTGGCAAAGCCAAGCGCAATGCAAGGTGTGGGCACAATTAATTGAATGAAATAACTTGAAATTAAATAGCAACCTCGCAACTATGGCACAATGTGGAGAACAAGCCTACCGATTTTGTGCCAAGGTGGATAAAAATAAAAAAGATGAAATGAAATAAAACAAACTAACCTAGCCACTCAACTTTGTCTTGGTGGGACAAGTGGGGCAACAATCTTAAGCAAAAACAGAAAATTAACTTTTAAGCTAGCCTTCACGATATTGCATGGATGGCAAAGCCAAACACTATGCAAGGTGTGGGCGATATGCTACACTAAATTACAATTTGCATATTTGGAAAATAAAGTAGAGAGAATGCAAGCCCAAGAGAGTCTCTTGGGCTGCTTACAATGTTTTAGAAGATGAAAGGGGAAGTGGGTTTTGGCACCACAACTCTTGGATGCTTCCTTGAGTCTTTTGGGACCCAAAAATGATAAGAATCCTCCTTAAACTGATGAAAACCTGCAAAAAACAGCAAGTTTTTCTTGTTGGAAAATGCTTAGAAGACTTGAAATAATTTGGTTTTTTGTTAGTATAATAAACAGAAATTATTTTATAAAAATCTGAACATGAAAAAAGAGACTAGATTGCAATATTAGAGTAGAAAAATGTTTGAAAATGAGTAATAAGTGGCTGGAAATGAAAACAGCAAATAAAAGAAGCTTTGGATGGTTGAAAAAATTAATTTCCAGATCTGAAATCCACTCCTCCAAGCCTTTGGTAACCTGCAGATATGTAAATCCTTGTTACAAAAATCAAACAAAAAGGTGAGTATATCCAAGTGGCTTGCAAAATACTTTCCAAACCAAATAAATACAACACACAAAGATCTATAGAAATACTACCATAAATCTGTCTCAAGAAAAATACATTGTTTGGGTCTTGTTGACCGCCCATTTAGCATCGGTGGTCAACTCATGTGCCATGAAGAGATGCATCGTCAGATGCCCATGTTATTGAAGATTAATGGTTCTACAGGGTTGTGTTTGGCCCAACACTTTTTTTTGTACTTGGAATTTCCGCACCCCTGTGTGGGTTAATAATGTAATAGGTCTGCATGAGTCATGTCTAGGTCAATTACCTTGGCATCGGTTCACTGGGAGAGTTCCTTTCACCGAGGGTTTTTTATCCTCAGGTTATCATTGGGCCTTCCAACCTTAATGATTTCCCTTGAGTTTTTCCCTCGCACTTTACATATGTCCTCCAAAGTGGCGAACGGCGTTGCAGTGGGCTTATGTTTTGGTAACTATATAGGGAATTCATTGTAAATGACCATGCAAGACATCATAGAAAGTTTCGCGGAATTCCGTCGAGTCTAGGTTAGTTTTTTTTAATTAATTAAATTTCTCTAAGTTTGGAGGTTTAATTATTTAATTAATTAATTGTTTTTGAGCAATAATTGTAAAAACTGGATCCTTGGACTTTTGATAGGGGTATTTGTGCTCAAAAGAAATGGAATAGCACCTCCTACATCCTTGGACCAAGTTTCAGCTCGGTCAGACAACTTTAGTGTAATGATCCCAAGCCAAATTTTTCGCTTGGTATCACTAACTACTATTGATTTATTGTTATGCAGGTGTTTATGGAGTTATTAAGTGTGTACAAGATTCATCCAACACATGAAGATCATAACACAATCAAGATATGGAAGCACAAACAAGATCTAACCTTTTTATTATGCAGAATCAATACAATAGATGGTCGATCTGGCATAAACCTCAGATGGTCGTACAATCAATAGGTATGAGCTGCTACAAAATGCTCTGCCGATACAAAATAAGCCTCCAAAGGCTGAAGAAGCGATGAAGACCAATACCCAGCAAATCTGGGTGTCAAACCGTCTAGCTAAAGAGTGCCACGCTCCAAATGAAGACTGAAACCCTCAAGAAATTCGGCCCTGATGACAAGATGCTCCAAATGAGCTCAAACTCGGCCCAATGATAGATCAGGGCAGTGGGAACCTCCTCCAGAAGTTTCAGGCCCAACGTCCAAGTCTAATCCCTCCAACTGATGGCTCTCCTAAGGGAGTTGCGCCCTCATGAATAGCTGAAACCCCAAAGCAACTCGTCCCTGTAGAAATACGACTCCAAATGGCTTGAAACTCTTCCAGAATGTAGATCGGGCTAAGAGAATCCCGTGGAAGAAGTTTCAGGACCAAATCACAAACAGATCTCCCTAGATTTGAGTTTTTCTGAATCACAGGACGCCCCCTATGACTCCAAGACGTCCCAATCTGCAGATAATGATTTGAGGATGATAACTCTCCAAAAAAGTACTCAAATTGATGATCATGCCCCTGCAAACCAAACCCAAGTGTCGGAATGGCCCCAGATCCTCTAGATAAGTTGGATCGAACCTCCCTCTAGATAATGGTGCGCCCTTGCTGGAATCACAAGAACAGTACGGCCTGCTACCTTCTGAAGCACTGGATGGAGATGAACTGAGACTAGAATGGTGTGGAGGAATCTTTCATCCCTGAGACCAAGCTATGGAACAAGGTGAGTGGATATTTCACCACTGAGTTGCTCACAAGGGTTTGTACAGCAAAACCCCCAAACTGAATGCTCAAGAGCAATAGCAAATGCTAATCCAAAACCAGAATGCCTAATAGGTGCACCCAAGCCTCTTACTTATACCTTTTCCTTCTAATTCTCTGTTGAGTTAAGTTAACTCCAGGGTTAATCTTCTATTCTTCTGTTGAGTTATCTTTTACCTTTAATCCCCTTTTCCTTTCCTAAGTCAACTTAAAAATATGACTTTAGCTTCATTGACTTCCCCCTTTAGTGTAAGACTATGACCTAGTGGGGGTACCCAGGCCACTGAGTCTCCTCATCACCTCTCTAAGAGGTGGGGGACATTACAATCTCCCCTGCTTGAAATTGCTTGTCCTCAAGCAATTTCAAACCTGCTTCCCTTACCACGTGTTCCTGCTCCCAAGTGGCATCCTCAATGGGTAAATCCTTCCACCTGATCAGGTACTCCTTGATGCTTCGATTTCTGAGCTTCTTCTCTCAGACTTCTAGCACCTCCTCCGGAATCAAAACAAGTTGTCCCTCCTCATCCATGGGGGGGAATACTTCAATAGGCTTGATGTGTTGACCAAGGGCTTTATTAAGGCACAAAACATGAAAAACGTTGTGAATTCTGCTACCCTGTGGAAGCTCCAGCTCGTAAGCTACGGCCCTTATCCTCCTGCTGATTCTGTAGGGTCCAAAGAAACGTGTCTACAGTTTCTCCGCTCCACTTCTTTTAATGGAAGCCTGCCTGTATGGTTGCAACCTCAAGTAGACTAAATCGCCAACCTGAAAAGTCCGATCAACTCTGTGCTTGTTTGCTTGGACCTTCTACTGGTTTTGTGCCCTCTGTAGATGATCCTTCAATTCCCTGATAATGTCTTCGCTATGTTGTATCCAATCCTGTACCATCGGTGCCCTGCTGTCCCCAAATGCAATCTCTACAAATGACAAGGGATCATAGCTATACAAAGCTCTGAATGCAGACATGCCAATAGACATATGTTGGGTGGTATTGTAGCAATATTCTCTCAAATGTAACCATCTGACCCATGCCTTCTATTGACCTGTCACATAGTTTCTGAGATAGCCTCCACCCACTTGTTGACTATCTCTGTCTGCCTATCTGTCTGCGGGTGATAGTTGGTGCTAGGGGTCAAGGTCATACCAACCAACCGGAATAACTCCTGCCAGAAAGTATTCATAAACCTGCTATCCCTGTCACTAACAATGGTCTTGGGGAGGCCGTGCAACCTGAAAATCTCCCTGAAGAACAGTTCGGCCACCTGTGTTGCACTGAAGTCAGTAGCTATGGCAAAGAAGTGTGCAAACATCGTTAACCTGTCTACTACTACGAATATGCAGTCCTTTCCTTGCGTCTTTGGTAGCCCGGTGATAAAATCCATAGATATGCTTTCCCATTTGTGTTCCGGAATGGGCAAGGGTTGCAAAAGTCCTGCTGGGTGTGTGTGCTCGTCCTTGTTTGCCTGACATGTCGCACACTCTTTGACGTGCCTAATCACATCCTCCTTCATCCCTTTCCAAGAAAATCTTTCTCTCACCTGCCTATACGTCTTGTTGATTCCCTGATGTCCCGCCATTGGTGAGTCATGGCATGCCTGCAATACCTTGGCCATGAAGGCTGACCCAGAAACCAAGAAGATTCGGTCCTTGTAGTAGATGAGGTCATTAATAACCTTGAAATCTTCCTCTTGTACCTGCCCGTCCAGTAGTTGGCACGCAAACTAGTCTTCTGCATACTCCATCACTAGTTGGTCTTTCCAATCAACTATTATCCCTGTTATGGCAAGGATGGATGGTCTCCTAGATAAGGCATCTGCCACCACATTATTCTTTCCTTTGACAAACTCAATGTCTAAGTCATAGTTCTGTATTCTGCTTACCCATTTTTGTTGCCTCTCGCTCAAGTCCTTCTGTTCTAATAAGTATTTGAGACTGTTATGATCTGACTTGACAACAAACCGAGCACCGACCAGGTATTGCTGGAATTTGGCTAATGCATGCATGATAGCCAGCATTTCTTTATCATAAATGCGGTAGAGTAGCTCAGGACCCCGAAGTTTCCGGCTCTCGTAGGCAAGAGGGTGCCTCTTCTGCATCAGTACGGCCCCTATTCCTTCCCCAGATGCATCACACTCCAAGGTAAATGGAAGACTAAAGTCTGGAAGGGCTAAGACTGGGCACGTACTCATCACCTTCTTCATCTTGTCCATCGTTTTTTGAGCCTCCTCGTCCAACTTGAATGCTCCCTTCTTAGTCAAATCGGTCAAGGGTGCACATAACTGAGAGAACCCCTTAACAAACTTCCTGTAATATGAGCACATTCCCAGAAATCCTCTCAATTCTGTGAGTGTCTTAGGAGTGGGCCATTCCATGATGGCTTCAATTTTCTCCTGATGCACTTGTACCCCTTTTGCTCCGATAATGTGTCCTAGATAAAGGACCTCTGTCATTCCAAACTCACATTTGTTCCAAGCATATAGCGATTGTTCCTCCATAATTGACAAAATCTGGTCCAAATGCCTAAGATGCTCCTCCCATGTCCGGCTAATAAGCAAGTCATCAAAGAATACTAACAAGTGCTTCCTTAGCTGCTTGTTGAATACATGGTTCATACATGACTGGAATGTAGCAGGGGCATTGGTTAACCCAAAGGGCATCACCAGAAACTCATAATGACCGTAGTGACATCTTAAAGTTGTTTTTGAGATGTCTTCTTCCCTCATTTTGATTTGATGGTAGCCCGAACGAAGGTCAATCTTAGTGAAGTAGACAGCCCCATGCAATTCATCCAGCAGTTCATCAATCCTTGGTATTGGGTACCTGTTTTTGATGGTCTTTTTATTCAAGGCCCTGTAATCAATGCACATCCTCATAGTGCCATCCTTCTTTTTCACCAACACTACTGAAGAAGCAAAAGGACTACTGTTGGGCCGGATGTGTCCCATGTCCAGAAGTTCATTGATGGCCTTTTCTATCTCGTCTTTGTACTTCTTGGGATGTCTGTACGGTGTGGTGATCACAGGTTTGGCCCCTTCCTCTAGCTCAATAATGTGCTCAAATCCTCTATCCGGTGGAACCCCCGGAGGAATAGGCCCAAACACCTTGTGGTGTTTGTCAAGAATTTCCTTGATTTCGGGAGTGTAATGAACCTTGCCCTGGCTACTAAGAGAGCCAAGCCCCGAGGCTCATGGTCATCCCCTGACCCTTCCATTTCTGCCTCTGTTTCACTGCAATTTTTCTTCCTCCGACCCATAACAATCCCACTGTACCTCTGCATGCGCCGATCTTTCCACAGGTTTGGAGGATCGAAGCTCTGATACCACTGTAATGATCCCAAGCCAATTTTTCACTTGGTATCACTAACTACTACTGATTTATTGTTATGCAGGTGTTTATGGAGTTATTAAGTGCGTACAAGATTCATCCAACACATGAAAATCATAACACAATCAAGATATGGAAGCACAAACAAGATATGATCTTTTTATTATGCAGAATCAATACAATAGATGGCCTATCTGGCATAAACCTCAGATGGTCGTACAATCAATAGGTATGAGCTGCTACAAAATGCTCTACCTATACAAAATAAGCCTCCAAAGGCTGAAGAAGCGATGAAGACCAATACCCAGCAGATATGGGTGTCAAACCCTCTAGCTGAAGAGTGCCACACTCCAAATGAAGACTGAAACCCTCAAGAAATTCGGCCCTGATGACAAGATGCTCCAAATGAGCTCAAACTCGGCCCAATGATAGATCAGGGCAGTGGGAACCTCCTCCAGAAGTTTCAAGCCCAACGTCCAAGTCTAATCCCTCCAATTGATGGCTCTCCTAAGGGAGTTGCGCCGTCATGAATAGCTGAAACTCCAATGCAACTCGTCCTTGTAGAAATACGACTCCAAATGGCTTGAAACTCTTCCAGAATGTAGATCGGGCTAAGAGAATCCCGTGGAAGAAGTTTCAGGACCAAATCACAAACAGATCTCCCTAGATCTGAGTTTTTCTGAATCACAGGACGCCCCCTATGGCTCCAAGACGTCCCAATCTGCAGATAATGATTTGAGGATGATAACTCTCCAAAAAAGTACTCAAATTGATGATCATGCCCCTGCAAACAAAACCCAAGTGTCGGAATGGCCCCAAGCCCTCTAGATAAGTTGGATCGAACCTCCCTCTAGATAATGGTGCGCCCTTGCTGGAATCACAAGAACAGTACGACCTGCTACCTTCTGAAGCACTGGATGGAGATGAACTGAGACTAGAATGGTGTGGAGGAATCTTTCATCCCCGAGACCAAGCTGTGGAACAAGGTGAGTGGATATTTCACCACTAAGTTGCTCACAAGGGTTTGTACAACAAAACCCCCAAACTGAATGCTCAAGAGCAATAGCAAATGCTAATCCAAAACCAGAATGCCTAATAGGTGCGCCTCAGCCTCTTACTTATACCTTTTCCTTCTAATTCTCTATTGAGTTAAGTTAACTCCAGGGTTAATCTTCTATTCTTCTGTTGAGTTATCTTTTACCTTTAATCCCCTTTTCCTTTCTTAAGTCAACTTAAAAATATGACTTTAGCTTCATTGACTTCCCCCTTTAGTGTAAGACTATGACCTAGTGGGGGTACCCAGGCCACTAAGTCTCCTCATCACCTCTCTAAGAGGTGGGGGACATTACATTTAGCCATGGGTTAGTCCACCTAGAGTGTCAGTCAGTCTATAACGGCAATTTTAATTGCTAAAGTCCAAACATGGCAAAATGTAAAAATTGTAATAATGAGTTAGATGATGTGAAATGTTGAAATGATGGTTAGAGAAAGACCCCCTAAGCATAACCTTAGCCTCCCAACCCTTTTCAACATTGTCTAACCCCTTTTCCAACCCCCACACTCAAAAGTTGCGCCCCCCTAGGGGGATTGACGTTTTTCACTTTTTAATTAAATTGTGACTTTGGTGTGGCCCCCTCTCCTAAGTTTTCACTTACTTTAACCTTCCTTTAATCCCTAGTAGTGATCCTTATCACTCCACCTCACCCATACTTGAGTTTGAGTTGAATTTTGACCAAGAGGAGCGCTCTCCAAGAGAGTTACGCCCTCCTTTCCCTTTCTCCAATGAAAGTTACGTTTTTTATTGTGAGATGACTCTTCACCTTGCCTAGGCACGGATCCCATTCCTTTCCCTCACCCTTTGTGTGATCCCAATACTTCACACCTCTTCCTAACCTTTCATCTCTTCTCCTCATCCCTAGAGGTGCGCCCTCCCTCATCTAGAAACTCCAACAAATCATTTTTAAAAAATTATTTGAAGCTTTTCACCTTCCATGGCACAAATCCCACACTTCCTACATGCCATTAGATCTATCTACTTAATTTTTCTATTTTTCTACACCCTAGATCTATTGTGCAAGCCCTAGGAGGTGTGCCCTAGCCTAGAGATCTACTCTATTGCTTGGTGGTGGACACTTGGCTTAGATCTAAGAGAGGTAGGTTTGTCTCTCCAAGTATAAATAGATCTCATTTCTCCTCCCCAACACACCATATCTTGAGCTATTGTTATGCTACTTGATTTTCAATTCATTCTCTCTCTCTCTCTTGTCATTTCCAGTTCACTTCATTCTAGCTCTTAGGTTTTGGAGTATTCCTCTCCAAGATCTACTTCTTTGGGTAATAAAATTCAAGAAGCTTTGGAGGACAACAAGAAGAGTAATGTGTATGCTTCTCTTATGCATATGGAGGTAACTTTGTTGTGTTTTCTTTTATGAATCATGCTATATTAGATCTTGAAGAAAATGTTATTTAGGTAGGTTAGATGGTGCGTATGCCCTTTTATCCTATGAATCTTGATGCATAACTTAAATTGAAGAGTCGTTTATGTTTATTGCATTAACATTTTATCTAGTATATGTTTGATCTTGAAGGAGGATTGCAGGTTAGCTTTCAAGGTTTCATTGGGAAGACCTTCTAGAAGGGAAGGGTCTCTTGAGGCTTCACATACTTCAGCCATCTTAATTATTGCCTTGCTCTATTATATGCTATACATTCATCTCACTTTTTCAGCTAGCATACATTGTTTAGATAGGTCAATAATATCACAAATATATATCTTATCTTGTGGAAAGTCCTTGTCCCAAAAGAGCAAGGTTTTCCTTAACTTTGCTTGGTTGTATGTAGCCATCCTAGCAAGAAGACCTTGTTGTTTTAATAGGTACATCAGATCTGATAGGAGGCTCTTGGCTGCCCCAAAAAGACACATACAACACTCAACAACCCCTTGGGGGAACTTGGTAGCTATTCTTTACTCTCTAGTCTTCTTTCTAGCTTAACTAGTGCATTTTCCTCTTGTTTGCTTGTTATATTGGGCTTGAGGTGTAAGAGGGGAAGTAGTACGGCCTCCCCTCTTCTTCAAGCTTGTGGGTAGGCAAGGACGTGGGTAGATCTAGCTTGCATTTCCTGTTTTGTTGAGTTTTTCTCTTAGCTTGGCCGTGAGGTTTAGAAGGTGTGGGCACCTTCTCAACCCCACGTGGGTAGTGTTTGATTGCTTGTAGATCTAGCTTGCTTCTTAGTTTGTTGTTTTGGTTTATTCTCTTGCTAAGTTATCTTCATAATAAGATCTAAGAAAGAACAACCTAATAAATTAAGACAAGATAATTAAGAACCTACCTAGTTGGGTGAGAAACCCCCAAAGAGGTAAGGATAAGTGTTAATCCTTTTTCTCTCATATGATGTGGTAGATCTAAATGGTTTTATGTTCTTTAAGTTTATGCTTTAGATCAGATCTCACACCTTAAGCCCATTGGGCAACACACTTAATATCTATCTTGCTCTAGTTTGTTTATCTTCATTCAAGCTTTTAATTTTCTCTTAAGCACATATATCTTAAATCTCATGTTTAATATCTCTTATGATGCTTAATTAATAAGTGGTTATTATGTTTATTATTTAAATATCTCCTAATAGCCACGTCTTGGGCTTGAGTTATCTTGAAGGGTTTAACTTGGCAAACACATTAAATCTTTTTCTTCATCTCATAAGGCAAGTTGTTCTTGCCATTGAATCTATGGTATCTAATCTACTAATGTGATGTGCATGTGATCTAAATGTATCTATCTCTTTAAGCCTTGTATCTCATTTCTTTCTTATGTGTTGATGTACTTTATGGTTTAAGCTTTAACAACACATTTCTGGGCATTTTTCAGTTTCGGCCATCTCATTATTTTGCACTTTTTAAGTACCTTAAAACTCTCAAAACACTATGATAATCACCTAAAAGTCTACCTAACTATCATATATACTTAATAGACTATTTTAGGGTACCTTAGACCACCATCTCCACCATCTAAAACGGGTTTGAGGAAAACAACGGAGGGTAGTGGCAGGGGACTGTCCCGTGGCGCTCCAGGTGGGTGTCCTCTCCGGCAAGTACTCTTACTATCAAGGCTGACCATGTAAGCTAGGTGGGGCCTTGTTGCCTTACTATCTTGAGCACCCGACAGTTATTTGGCAACAGGAGGAGGAGGCTTTGGTGAAAGCCAATAAACTTAAAATACTTAAGAAAACCCTAACTATTAAACCCTTGGCCACATCTAATAATATTTGGGGGGTTTGATAGCAAAGAGTGTAGATTGTTCTCATTTCTTCATAGTAATTGTGCTTAATCTTGATAATCTTGTTGATGAAATAATATGTTGATGATCTAGTGTAAATGATGATGTGATTGATGCTCAAGTCTTCTTTATCCTGCACACATTAAACATGCTTGGTTAGATTGTAATTGTGATATATCATTCTTTTGTAAAGCTTGTAAATGAATGTATATGATATTCTTTCATTGAGTTATTCTTTATTGTAAATTTGTAACTTATAATTCTTTTGTAATTAACCACCTTTTAACATAGTTGACCCCTTACCCAATTTCTAGGCACTAGTCTTAGTTGACCTAGGGAAAGGACTTGTTTGTCATGCTAACCCTTGCATATTGCATGGTTGTCTTAGCATCTTAGGATTAGAATCCCCTCTAACCTTAAGAAATTAAAATTAACTCCTAGAATCTAACTTAATTCATCTAGTAACTAAGGTCTACCCCCTTTGGCTTCCCTAGGAGTAAGCCTAGACAGAAGAGGTTCCGGTCAAAGTGACAGCGTGGGCTGTGAACCTAGGCATTGTGCCTCCAAGGACACACTAAGTAAGCCGGACTTAGCTCACGTTTGCAAGTGTGTATAAGGACGGCAATAGGTCTCCAAGTAAACAATGCAAGCAAGGAAATACCAAATAAATTGCAGCAATATTACCTTAGCAAAAACACCATACCATTGCAGCAAGAATACTCCAAATGCACACAAGAGAACCTCCAAAGCTTCACTTTTATTATCCACAAAATGTGGCTGCAAATACTTGCATCAAGATTACAAAGAAGAAAGTGGGAAAGGGAGAGAGAGAGAGAGAGAGTGGAGAGATTTTGGCATAACGCAGTTGCAGTGAGAAAACTTATGTCGAAATGAAGAGGGAGGGATTTCTTTTATATGAGGAAGAGAGGAGAGACCCCTCTTGGATGAGTTACAAGTGTCACCCATCCAAGAGAGAGAGAACAAGTCAAGGAAGAGACACTTTTAGGGTTTTGGTAATAAATTAGGGTTTGAGGGGTGAGATGTGAAGGGGGAAAACCCCTTTTGACTTGTCATGGGGGGTTCTTCTAAGTGAATTTTTACTTTTTCAACTTAAGAAATAGATTAGAATGTTGATGATTACAGCTGCATGAGACATTCTCCAGGACACAAACCTAAGAGAGAACCCTTGAGAGGGGTGTGTGGTTCCTATCTGAGATAGAGTTGGAACGTAGAGATGGCCTCATCCTTACAAAGAGTTGAGAAGAACTCCAGATGATTCTCCTATGTAATGCAGTGAGAAAGGAGATCTGCAAAGTTGGACATGCCTGTGGCTAAGCACAAGGTGAACGTGTGAAATCCCAAAGTGTTGGGTGCATCAACATGAGACGGGGATGAAGATGATGTATTAGCCTCCTCTGAGCAGAGAGTTGATGAGAAACTCCAGATGACTCTCTTGTGTAATGCAGTGGGAAAGAAGATGTGTTGAGTGGACGTGCCTGTGGACGAGCACAGGTGAACGTGATCCTAGTGGATGAGCACTAGTGAGAAGTGGTTCTTCTGTGCAATGCAGTGAGCCAGAGATATGGACATCCCTACTATGGATGTGCCCCTAGTGGTTGAGCACTAGTGGGTGTATGAGATCCCTTGCTATAGTGTTCAAGAGTCAGACCTGCCTGTAACCCTAATTGTAAAGTAAAGGGTATAGGTAGGCCCCACCTTAATGTAAAAGATAATTAATATGGTAACTATTAATTATGTTTTGAGTTATTAAGGTCAACCCTATTGTGCCAAAGGACACATCATTTGATGTGACAAGTCTTATATAAATAAAGGTGAATCCCCATTGAAGAAACACACTTATCATATTGTCATCTCATCATTTCAGAAGTTGCGCTCTGAAATTATGAGAATTGCAGCACCCTCTTGTGTGCTAGGTTTGGTGATGGTGTGGGAGATCTTTCTCTTGAGGAATATAGCAAAGGATTGGCTGGGTTTTCTTCCCTTGTTGAGACGGGTTTCCCAAGATATTTCTTGTGTTCTTGTGCATGGTTATTCTTCTTGTGATCTTGGTTTGCTGCAAATAGTTATGGTTCAAGTAATAGCTTAACAGAAATTTAAAGAGGGTACATGAGCCATAGCTCATTGAAAATCTAACATGGTATCAGAGAAGGTCCTGAAGATGACCATTGCACAATTGAAGAAAGGTTGCCAAAACTTTTACCACTGATATAAGAAAAGAAGGCCGGACTCTTTTTTATTTTCTGTGGAGATTTAATGACCTCAGTCCAACCATAAAGAGGGATCGACTGAAGCTTCCAGTCCAGTGTTTTTTTTTTTTGTAACAGCACTGTGAAAAAGGGAATAGCGGACTGTGGCTAAGTTCTTGAGGTCCGTGAGACAGTCCTAAAGAAGGCTGAAGCCTACCCTAGACCACAGGATGTTTTGTTATTATGGATACCTTGTTATTTGTATAGATTGCTGACTGGATTTGGAGTGGGATATCCCAGAAATTGATTGCAACAATCCCCTTTCCTCCTGCAGTCCACCTGTAGCAACCCTACATACCTACAGTTGTCCTTCTTCAGCAGTCTAAGCCCTCCAACTACCTGCGGCTAGACTCCCTTTGCTGGTCGAGCCTCCTTAAGACCTGTGGCTGGGCTCCAAGGGCTTGTGGCTACCTATTCTTTGTTGGCCAATCCCTCTAAACACTTGCGGCTGCCTCTGAATTATAGGCCGAGCCCTCCCACAGACCTATGGCTGCCCTTCTTTACTGGTTGAGTCCTCCCATGAACCTCTCTGTCACTATTGGTATTATGTTGGCATATTTACATAAGCTTTTCGTTGCCGGGAGTCCTTTGGAAATTACTGGTGTAAACCCTACAAGTATCTAACAGCAGATCAGTGAGGAAGGCCAACTGCCCAAACAAGATGACCACGGGCTTGAGAATAAGCTCAGCCATAAAACTGCACTACAGACCTATGCCAAGTTTAAATTCTGAGTGGTATTTCTGAGGCTGTCAAGAAGTGAAAATCAAATCAGTTTTGAAGCAGTCTTGATGGTGGTTTTCTGAGAAAGAAAGGCTGAGTTTAAGGCCTACATTAAGGCCGATTTTTTTTAACAGTAATAGGGCCATTACCCTTGTCTAAATAAGAAGACTCCAAATCTGATCTCAAACCCCCCTTGTGCCATACTCAAATGGCATTACAGAAATTTGAAGTTGGCAGTTTTAAAATTGTTGGAGATTGATATTTTGAGGCAATCCTTGGTTGACAAGTTCATACATAAAAATTATTATCTTTGGATTTTATTAGTGCGGTCTCAAGCATGAATAAAATGCCAAATTTCCGAGCTATATCTATGCTGTCCTATTGCTCCAGTTTGCCACCCTTTGATGTCATTTATTGATGCAAGTGTTTAATGATGGTGCTGGTTTATATTCCAGCAAACATAGAAGGACATTGATGGCTTGCCTAAGTGCATTGAAGATATTGGTGAGAAGAATGGACCAGATCCAAAAGACAACAGCAGTGATTGCTTGAAGTGTTTGGCCTTAAATATTTGTGCTAGCAGCTCAAGGGTATTTCAGACAATCAAGACATTGGTTGACAGCAAGGAGGTTCTCGTTATTACTTGTGTCACCTTCGAACAGCAATAAAGCCTTGATTACAGTCTTGAGCTACAAGGTTGTTGCAGAGACTTGTATAGTACAAGGAGGCTACAAGGCAAACAAGCAAGAAATGTCATTGATCATCATGACATTGACAAACAAGCAGAACCTCCACTGGTGTACACTCTCAGGGATGCACTTGTATATATATATATATATATATTATTTGCATCATTAACATAAGGGTACTTGCAGGAGGAAGGAACACTTGGTGCAATCATGGATCTAGAAGGATCTCAGTGCACCCAAAAGAGCAACACACTGGAAGTAAAGACTCCAAGTTTGATTGTTTTAATTATCATGCTACATTACAAGTAGCTGTTGTAGTTGTGACAAACAATCCTTAAATTGTTTTAATTCTAGAGATGTACTCATGAGTCTACTCTAGGAGATTTTTTTTTTGTCTTGTTTCCTTTCGTTTGTTTCATTGTTCCAGGCAGCTTAACAACAAAGGAAGATGTTTTTCCTTCAAGACTTTAGAGGGAGTCACTTGACTCAGAGGGAGTCAAAACTAATTGAGAAGAAGGAAAAGACAAATACCTTCTCCCCCTCAGCAATTCAGAGGGAGACAACCATTGACACAGTTGATCTAGTTGTTCCAGTTGATATTACCAGGAACCTTACAGTAGGCCATAAAAGGTCTATCTGGACTTGACAAACTCTACAAGAGGCAGAAAGACATGAAGCTGATGGAAATGTTGAGAAATACAAAATGAGACTTGTAGTTAGAGGATACTCACAAGCAGAGGGAGTGAACTATGATGAGACATATTCATTCAGTAGCCCGATGCACTCACATCTGTACTACCATCCATAAGTTGGAAACTACATCAGATAGATGGATTCTTGATGAAGTTTGGGTTTAAGCAAGAGTGTTGCTGATCCAAACCTATACTATTACATTGTTGGTGACGAGAACCTGATTTTGATGACTTATTCAAGAAGCCGTGATGTTACAAACAAGTTTTGACTTCTAATTTTGAGATGAAGGATCTGAGTATGATGCACTACTTCTTGGAACAACAAGTAAGACAAAGGACCAATGAGATTTTTCCTGAGTAAAGGAAAATATACAGTGGGAAAAATTAAAGAAGTTCAGTATGACAGAATGCAAATCCACCGTAATGGATTTGAAGAAAAAGATTGATGATGATTCAGACGAGACTGATCCACGGCTGATTGGATCATTGATGTATCTAGTTAACACCAGACTTGATTCATGCTATGCAGTGAATGCACTTAGTCATTCAATGAGTCAACCGAGACAAATTCACTGGATAACAACAAAACATGTATTGAGATATATACGAGGCACAGTTGGCTATGGCCTGAGATATGCCTCCAGTATGAACTTGAGTTTGCAGGATATCTCGATACAGATTAAGCAGAGAGTACAGTGAACCGGAAGAGAACATCCGATTGTTGTTTTACCGTGAAGGTTGTCATGGTTTCCTGGTGCAGCAGGAAACAAAGCTCTGTGGCCTTGAATACCACAGAAGCAAAGTATATATCAATGAGTGTGCGAAGCAGTGTGGCTTCATAAACTTCTAACAGATTTACTTGATCATGAGAGATGGATTCTATGATTATAACCAGAGTTGTGTGAAGCTCTTTGAGAAACTTGTGTTTCATGTGTAATGATCCCAAGCCATTATGCAAGGATCATCACGGTTTTGGTGTCTTTTAAAACTTTTTCTGAGTGAGGTATTTCGTCAAACACTTTGTTGATCTATTTGTTTACATGTGTTTACTTGTTGAATGGCCTCTTGATTTCGGCCTTAGGGTTTACTGATGTGTTTATATGTGTGTTGCAGCAAATAACAAGAAGATACAATCATAGAACATACCTCAACCATATGCAATATGATAGACAAGACAAAACATCCCTGTTAAATTTACATGCAGCAGCGAGAGCCATTCTCCTAGAGTATGGATAAGACCCTAGACAAGATCTAGGGCCCCCAGTGCACTCCTGGGGTATGTGGTCTGGGACCAAATTGATAAAGACCCTAGACAAATGTCTAGGGCCCCTGGACTGGGTCG
>ML852962.1:50396-63388 GCA_009831015.1 Picea engelmannii | reverse complement strand
TCTCTTGACCCCCCATACTCTAACCCGGTGCGAAGGAAGTCCCACTTACTCAAATCAAAGGAGAAGGATGTATTAGAGAAAAGAAAAGGTAAACAATCTTCAATTACCAGGGCCCTTAGAGTAGGGAATGCCCCACCCTATCTACCTAAATGATCATTCTTTCCTTCAATGTGAGAGGGTTGCGGGGCACCCATAAAAATCTATCCCTCAAGAGGCTCATTCGACGCCGTAATCCAGATATCATTCTACTGTAGGAAACAATGTGCTCAAGGTCAAAATCCAGAAGTCTTTTGGAGCCATGGCTGAAGAATTAAGATTTTTGTGCCTTGGACGTGGATGGGATGTCAAGTGGTTTTATCACAGGATGGTTCCTCCCTGCAAAGCCTTATCCTATTCCTCCTTCGATCGCGGATTTTTGTTAAGTTCAGGGTTAAGGACCTTGGATTTTCTTTCTCATTTATGAATATATATGGCCCGTATGCTGACAGAATCCCATTTTGGAAAGACTTGGTCTCTGTAGGAGCTTTCAACGACTCTATCTTAGTGGTAGGGGGAGATCTAAACTTTTCTCTTTCTCATAGATAAGTCTGGGGGGAAATGCAATGGTGGATAATCACATAATTCTTTTTCTCTCTCTCCTGACCAATCTTCATTTGGTGGACTGACGCAACCTCCCTTCGGCGGACGGTCGCTCCACTAGGACCTTCTCTTTCTCTATGGCCCGAAGATTCGATAGCTCTTCCAACTCCCTCGGGAGTTCTTTACCCACAGTCTTCTCGACGATCCTCCCTTCGCACTTCGGAAGATCGGGTTTCGCGGATTTTCGAACCTTACAACACTGCTCTCGTATCACTTGAAACACCGAACCCCGAGTACCGATGGTCAACGGTCAACCCTCGGGATATCGCCGCTCGTGATGTCGGGGGCTTACTCTTCCAAACCCCGAGTGCTGATGCGCGATGCCACATGTTGTACTCCGCACAATCTCCGTGGGACCTGTCGCAACTCGCGGCCTCGTGTTTTCTCCGTGCTCCTATTGACCTTGCAAACGCCGAAGTGCCGAGTCCCGAATCCTCAGGATCTCGTGCCACCTGTCCCTCCGACGATTGACGGCTCTGATTAAATAGGGAAATCGCAACTCGGGATTTCGACGTGCATGTGTTCCTTGCACTCGCCAACCCCGATATGCCGATACACGATGGCCAATGGGTTATGCCTGCTCTTGAAGACTCCTTTCTTTCAGAAGTTCAAGTCGTCGATTCTCTTCCTCTAGAGGAGTTTTTCGCTTTTACCACCTTCATCCTGTATGAACTTCACTGGGGTCTACTCTCACCGAGAAACGAAGGCGATATCCCTCTTGAGCTTCTGCAACTCTCACTCCTTCAGATCTCCCTCGAACACGCTCCCTGTGCTCGACCTCGACCTTCGCCAACCCTCAACGATGCCAAAGATTTCCAGGTTCTATGCACTCGCAGTCACCGTAACCAGACCTTTCCCATCTCAGACTTGCTACTGGAAGTTCAGTTCGACCTGCACTCACCTACATGGCTCGAGTAATCCAAATCAACTCCAGGTTGAACGAGAATGAGAGTTTAACTGTAGAGCCTCCTCAACGCACTCTATGCGGAGGAATTCAACTGCACGCTATGCAGGAATCTCCTGGCTCAAACAGAGAAACAATTGAAACTCATTTCTCATTCTCTCAGGTTACGAACCTGATATGCAATCACATATGCAGCATATAGAAGATAAGCATAAAGAGAAGCAAGTATGCAACAACATAACATCAACA
The DNA here is from genome assembly GCA_009831015.1 of Picea engelmannii. Lineage (NCBI taxonomy): Eukaryota > Viridiplantae > Streptophyta > Pinopsida > Pinales > Pinaceae > Picea > Picea engelmannii. The sequence goes on along the minus strand of ML852962.1, from coordinate 61,596 downwards.
ACACACACAATTCAAACACAACCATGGAATTGAATCAAAGTCTCTCCTATTAATTCAATATCTGTACATGGGGGTTCTTCACAAGCTCTCTGCTATGTTCTCTTCTTCTCAAAAATGCAAGAATGAATAATACAATGATACAAGGAGGGTGCCTATATTCCGTTTTCCCTCTTGAAAGCTAAAACTGTCTAATCTACAGCTAACCCTATCTACCAACATTTAAAACTGTTAAATGCCTTCTTATCTACATTACATTACAAGTGCGCTTCATATGAATGCATTCATTCAAACGACGACGCAACAATCTTTTCAAAGTAATTCAAAAATGTATACGCTGGCGCTGTCCAGTTGTTCTTCTCTTTTCTCCATGCTAGATCACTTGATGAAGTCGTAGATGCTCCTGCATCATACTCCTCGGCTCAAAAGATTTCATGGGCTCCTGTCCATGAGCTCCTGCACGGTGTGACCATGCTTCTGTATGACTGCCTTTGTTTCCCAGCTGGCATCTTCCACTGGGTGATTCTTCCATTTCACCAGGTACTCAAAATATTGCTTCCCCCTGGTTTTCTTACCTGCTCGCTTATCCAGTATGCACTCCATCTGAGGTTTCTGTGCAACTGGTAGTTGCTTTTGCCACCGGATCATTGGTTCTTCGGTTCCAGTGCTTGCTTCTTCATCCCTGTAGGGGTATAAGTCTGAAATGTTGAAAATCGGAGATATCCCAATGCCCTCTGGCAACTCAAGCTCATATGCATTCTCCCCGAATTTCTTTAGGATTTTGCACGGCCCAATTTTCTTCATCTTGAGCTTCTTGTATGTTCCTCTCGGTAACCTTTCTCTCCTCAAGTGCGCCAGAACTGTGTCTCCAACTTCAAACTGAAGTTGTCTTTTTCTCTGGTCGGCTCTGCGCTTATACTCCTGGTTTGATTTCTGCAGCCGCTGCTTCACCTGCGTGTGAAGTTCTTTCATCGCCTCAGCGAACTCTTCAGCTCTCGCGCTACTGGTTTCAACCTGTTCTAGCTCCCTGAGCTCAGACACTCCTCTCGGCTGTGTCCCATACAAAATTTGGAACGAGCTCTTGCCTGTACTCCGATTCACAGAATCGTTGTACGCAAACTCTGCATGTGGTAGGATCTGATCCCAACTGCTGCGATGCTCCGTCACTAGGCTCCTCAACAGATCCCCTAAGCTTTTGTTGACTACTTCTGTCTGCCCATCTGTCTGCGGATGGTAAGCAGAGATGAATGCCAAGTCAGTCCCTAACTTCTTCCATAGCGTCCTCCAAAAATGACCTACGAACTTGGTATCCCGATCCGAGACTATGCTCCTGGGCAATCCATGCAATCGCACAATCTCTTTGAAAAATAAGTTCGCGATGTGGGTTGCATCGCTGGTTTTATGACACGGTATGAAATGTGCCATCTTTGAAAACCGATCCACCACCACAAAGATGGAATCAACTCCTCTCTAAGTTCTTGACAAACCCAACACAAAGTCCATGCTAATGGCCTCCCATGGCCTCTCGGGTATGGGTAACGGCTGATAGAACCCTGTGTTCTGCTTCCGACCCTTTACATGTTGACATATTCGGCATCTGTCAACAAATCGCTTCACATCTGCATGCATACCTAGCCAAAAATACGATTCTCTCAGCTTGGTGAATGTTTTTTCATGTCCGAAATGACCTGCTAGTCCTCCGTTGTGCTTTTCTCATACCAAATTCTCTCTCATAGAGCAATCTGGAATGCACAATTGATTTCCCTTGAAGAGCAATCCGTCCTGGATCAGGAAATCTATCCATGGACTCCTATCCCTGAGAACTGGGTTCTCGGCTGCCTCGTATGCCTCTCCAAAATCTGCATCGCCTGCATACATATCTTTCAGGTTCTCAAAACCCAGCGTTTTGATCCTGAATTCCAGTAGCAATAAGCATTTTCGGCTCAAGTCATCTGCCACCTTATTAGCAGCTCCCGAAATGTGCTTTATGACAAAGGTGAAATTCTGCATGTATTCCACCCACTTCGCATGCTTTTGATTCAGCTTCTCCTGCTGGCTTACGAACTGCAATGCGTGATTATCACTATACAAAATGAACTCCTTGGGTATCAAATAGTGCCTCCACTTCTTCAATGCCTGTATGATGGCATATAACTCTTTATCATATGTGGAGTACTTCAATTTTTCATCATCTAGCTTCTCGCTGTAATATGCAACAGGTCTGTCATCTTGACTTAAGACCCCTCCAACAGCATACCCACTAGCATCACACTTTACCTGGAAGGTTTTCTGAAAATATGGCAACACCAGAATTGGCTGCTCTGTAATCTTTCTCTTCAACAGATTGAAGCTCCTTTCAGCCTCGACTGTCCACTGAAAAACCTTGTGTCGCTTTTTCACAGTGTCCATCATTGCGGCGCTAATTCCACTGAAGTTACGAATGAACTTTCTGTAAAAACTAGCCAAACCGTGAAAACTTCTTACCTCAAAACATTCCTCGGTGATCGCCAATTCCTGATTACTTCAACCTTCTCAGGATCCATCTTCAATTCATTTTCCGAGATTACAAAACCCAGATATATAAGTTCTGTCTGCATGAAGGAACATTTCTTCAAATTAATCAGCAGCTTCTCCTGCTGTAGCCTTCTCATCACAGTGGCTAAATGCCTCAAATGCTCAGCCTTCGTCTTGCTGAAAATCAGTATATCATCCAGGTATACCACCACAAATTTTCCAATGAATTCCTGCAGGACTTCATTCTTTAGCCTCATAAATGTGCTTGGCGTGTTTGTCAACCCAAACGGCATGACCAGCCATTCGTACAAACCCTCGTTTGTTTTGAATGTTTTTTTCCATTCATCTCCCTCTCTCATCTAGATCTGATGATATCCGCTCTTGAGATCTATCTTTGAAAAATAATTTGCCCCACTCAGGCAATCCATCAAGTCATCCATTATCAGCAACGGAAACCTGTACCTGATGGTGATCTTATTAATCGCCCTGGAGTCTGTACACATCCTCCAGCCTCCATCCTTCTTTGGACTCAGTACTGTCGGAACAACACATGGACTAAGACTCTCTCTCACCAGTCCTTTATCCTGCAGATCATGTACCTGCCTTTTGAATTCCTCGTTCTCTTGAGGTGTCAACCTGTACGCTGCCTTGTTTGGTATACTTTCTCCGGGTATGAGGTCAATGTGGTGACTCACACTCCTCATCGGTGGTAACGAATGAGGTAGTTCGTCCACGATGATGTCAGAGAACTCTCCCAACAGTTCCTGAATCTCCTCCGGCAAGTCGTCCACTCTTGTGCTTGTCAGGACAATTCTTGGCTTCCTCACAACAAAGAATTGTGGCTCTTCATTCTTCTCCAGCTCTGTGAGAAGTTCTTTCCCACTCATAAGAAGTATCGTGCTGCAAACCTCCGAGTTCACTTCTTTATCTTTTATCGGCAGTAGTTTATGACTTCTTCCATCCTTCTCCAAGGTGTATGTGTTCATCCTCCCATCATGAACAACATTCCTATCATACTGCCATGGTCTACCCAACAGTATATGACACACATCCATGGGAATAACATCGCACAGGATCTCATCATGATAATTTCCAATTTTAAATTTAACTAAGCATTGTTTAGTGACACTTACCCGGTGTCCTTTCTGTAACCACGAGACTTTATATGGACTCGGGTGCTTAGTTGTCTTCAGCTCCAACTTCTCCACCATCTCGGTCGAAACGAGATTGTCAGTGCTCCCACTGTCAATGATGACTTTGCACTTCCTTTCCTTGGTTGTACAAGCCGTTCTGAATAGTCTACTCCTCTGCACTGAGCTTTCCACCTCCTTCTCAGGTGTCAATAGAATCTTATGCATCCCCAACGATCTTCCGCTGTCTGCATCTTCGCTCTCAACGTCACGCCTCTGTGCCTCAACGACGTGAGCTTTTCCTCTGTCCACCTTCCTCTCTAGACAGTCCACAGGTTTGTGGCCGTCTTTACCACATGTAAAACACGTGATAACTCCTCCTCGACCTCGGGTACGAGGAAATGTGTCGGCATCAGCATATCCTTCCTGCTGATCATCTTGCTGTCTCCTCGACTCAGAAATTTGTTGCCTCTGCTGTGAGGTTCCACCTCTCTCAGTTTTCCCCTGAGGCCTCTTCCAATCCTTCTTGGGCTTCTGAGTTCTTTCTTGGGAAACTACTTTGCCTCTGGGCTGGCTTCTGCCTCGCCCTCGCTGTCCCTGCTTGCGACTTAGCTTCTCTTCATCCTTTAGAGCCATCTGGTACTCATCCTCAACTGTTCGGATGGTCAGCATGCTCAACTCGTCCTGAATGTCATACCTGAGACCATTCAGATACCTCGCCACCTTTTCGTCATCACTCTCCCGATGACCAGCTCTGATGTTGAGCCTGTAGAACTCCTCGGTGTACTCTTTCACCGTCATCAGCTTCTGTCTCAGGTTCTGCATGCGCCTGAACAGAGTGATCTGGTAGTCCCTCGAAATGAACTTCGCCTTCATCTTGGCAATCATCCGATCCCATCTTTTGATCTTTTCTTTGCCTTTGGAACGCCTGTCTACCTGCAGCTCGTCCCACCATAAGGCTGCGTGTCCCTTCAGCTTCGTGACTGCATGCCTTACCTTCTTATCCTCTTCGATATCTTTGTAATCGAAGTAGGTGTCGACTGCTCGGATCCAATCCAGCAACTCTTCTGCGTCTAGACTTCCCTCATAGATGGGAATGTCCATCTTTGTCTTCGAGCTCATCCTCGAAATGGCTCTAATCAGCCTTTCGGTTGATGCATCCTCTGTCGTGACCTCTTCTTCAGTGTGTCCAGCTTCCTCTTCAATCTCAGGATCACTGAACTCTGCTGCACCAACACCACGTCTCTGGGTGGTCTCCATTTCTTCTAGTCTGGCTCGAAGATCTCTCATCTCTCGCTCTATTTCAACATTTCCTGCTGGCCTACCCCTTCTTTAGGCATCCCTGTCTTCATGATCACAAGATTGCCTCTCTCTTCTAGGCGGCATGGTGTACTTGCTTCTCTCTTCTACCTGAACAAAGAGATCTCAATCCCTCTCTGATACCACTCTGACGCAACCTCCCTTCGACAGACGGTCGCTCCACCAGGACCTTCTCTTTCTCTATGGCCCGAAGATTCGATAGCTCTTCCAACTCCCTCAGGAGTTCCTTACCCACAGTCTTCTCGGCGATACTCCCTTCGCACTTCGGAAGATCGGGTTTTGCGGATTTTCGAACCTTACAACACTGCTCTCGTATCACTTGAAACACCGAACCCCGAGTACCGATGGTCAACGGTCAACCCTCGGGATATCGCCGCTCGTGATGTCGGGGGCTCACTCTTCCAAACCCCGAGTGTCGATGTGCGATGCCACGTGTTGTACTCCACACAATCTCCGTGGGACCCGTTGCAACTCGCAGCCTCACGTTTTCTCTGTTCTCTTATTGACCTTGCAAACACCGAAGTGTCGAGTCCCGAATCCTCAGGATCTCGTGCCACCTATCCCTCCGACGATTGACGGCTCCGATTAAATCAGGAAATCGCAACTCGCGATTTCGACGTGCATGTGTTCCTTGCACTCGCCAACCCCGATATGCCGATACACAATGGCCAACGGGTTGTGCCTGCTCTTGAAGACTCCTTTCTTTAAGAAGTTCAAGTCATCGATTCTCTTCCTCTAGAGGAGTTCTCCGCTTTTACCATCTTCATCCTGTATGAATATCACTGGGGTCTACTCTCACCGAGAAACGAAGGCGCTATCCCTCTTGAGCTTCTGCAACTCTCACTCCTTCATAGCTCCCTCGAACACGCTCCCTATGCTCGACCTCGACCTTCGCCAACCCTCAACGATGCCAAAGATTTCCAGGTTTTATGCACTCGCAGTCACCATAACCTGACCTTTCCCTTCTCAGACTTGCTACTGGAAGTTCAGTTCGACCTGCACTCACCTGCACGGCTCGAGTAATCCAAATCAACTCCAGGTTGAACGAGAATGAGAGTTTAACTGTAGAGCCTCCTCAACGCACTCTATGCGGAGGAATTCAACTGCACGCTATGCAGGAATCTCCTGGCTCAAACAGAGAAACAATTGAAACTCATTTCTCATTCTCTCAGGTTACGAACCTGATATGGAATCACATATGCAGCATATAGAAGATAAGCATAAAGAGAAGCAAGTATGCAACAACATAACATCAACAACACACTCAATTCACACACAGCCATGGAATTGAATCAAAGTCTCTCCTATTAATTCAATATTTGTACATGGGGGTTCTTCACAAGCTCTCTGCTCTGTTCTCTTCTTCTCAAAAATGCAAGAATGAATAATACAATGATACAAGGAGGGTGCCTATATTCCATTTTCCCTCTTGAAAGCTAAAACTGTCTAATCTACAGCTAACCCTATCTACCAGCATTTAAAACTGTTAAATGCCTTCTTATATACATTACATTACAAGTGCGCTTCATATGAATGCATTCATTCAAATGACGGTGCAACAATCTTTTCAAAGTAATTCAAAAATGTATACGCTGGCGCTGTCCAGTTGTTCTTCTCTTTCCTCCACGCTAGATCGCTTGATGAAGTTGTAGATGCTCCTGCATCATGGACACAAGGCCTCTCAAACTAATCCCTGAATGGAGAAACCAAAGTATAGGGAAGGAAGCAGTGGCCAAGTGGCTGGATATATTTATGGTTTCAAAGGCTCTTTTTGGAAAAAACATCTTGGTCAACACATTGGTTAATGAAGGGGGTGTTTCGTACCACAAACCTATTATTCTCAAAATAAATCATACACAAATTATTCCTTCTCCCCTTTCAAGTTTAACCCTATATGGTTGGAAGAAGAGGATTTCCACGCCGTGGTACGAAACTATTGGAAAAATCTAAATTCAGAGGATTATCTCTCTTTGATGCAACAATTTGTGGATAATCTTACAAGGGTTAAAAAAAAATCAAAGCATGGATCCCCATATTCAAATCTCGTAGTTAGAGGAAGATTTTGGAAATGAAAGGAAAGATAAAATTCCTCTATTATAGGATAGATGAAGGACCAATTAGTGAATACCAATTAACTGATCTAAAGAATTTGGAAGCGGAAAAAATTTCCTTTCTAAAGAAAGAGGAAGATATTTCGAGACTAAAAAGTAGAGATTTATGAGTCAAAGTCAACGATAACAATACATAATACTTCCATCATTTTTCAAGATTAAGGAAGAATGTTAATTCCATATGGATATTAGGAATGAAGATGGTAGAATGGTTGGTTCCTTTGGGGAAAAAGAAAAAGAAAGGATACATAATACTTCCATCATTTTTCAAGTTTAAGGAAGAATGTTAATTCGATATGGATATTAGGAATGAAGATGGTATAATGGTTGGCTCTTTTGGGGAAAAAGAAAAAGCAAGGGTGAGATATTTCTAGTATCTTTTCAAAGCGCTGATTGGTTGCCCAATTCATGCTATATTGCAAGTGGTCTCAAATTTTTGAGGGCCTTTGATGAGAAAATGAACAAGTCTCTAGAAGAGGATGTGTCATAATCAGAAGTGAAATCAACCATTCTCTCCATGAAAAAAGGTAAAAGTCTAGGGCTAGACAATTTTACAATGATTTTTTTTTTGACTATATATTTTGTATTATTACGTGAATATATTTTTTGGACTATATATTTTGTATTATTACATGAATATATTTTTTGGACTATATATTTTGTATTATTACCCAAGAGAGTATTTATTTAGTCGTCCCACGAGTCCCACTTTGTGGTGATTCCTTTGAGATTATCTAGGCTTTGACCTGTTGCTTCTATGATCATCTTCCACTCTTCTTCAAGGTCAGTATCCTCTTTTTTCTAGACATATCCTTTACCATGCATATGTCATTTTCTTCTCTCATCACATGTTTTATACCCATTGGAAATCTTATGGATTGGCCATCAATAACAAACTTGCAATTTTCTTTTTCGGCACTCATTTTAGTGACTATCCATCGACATCTTTGGTTCACAACTTTCAAGTAAATTTCGCTACTGAAGCATTTAACCAAAACCTGAGACTTCACTTCACAATTAGACTATCTTTCAACTGTCCCCTTAGCCTGTCCAACCCCACAATAACTTTACTTGACTTCTTCAACCGAGTATCCCTGGTCCTTTATCTTCACATTCCATGATCGAAGTCTTACCAAGACACATCTCACTTCATTCCTTACCATGAAACTATAAACTTTGCATTCCTTACTCTTCACCATTATCACAGATGACTCACTGAATTGTTTGAATGTAAAAGTGCCCTAAAACCACCTTTTGTGACTATGGAAGTGAAATCATCCATCAATTGACTCTACATAGATTGCATTGACGTGTGATTTGTTTGTATGCTCTAATACCACCTGACAAGCTATTGGAGAATCTTCCAATGATATTAGCGAGCTATGGAACCAAGGTTTTTTAAAATGGTGGAAGGGCCACATCATAATACTTGGCCCAGGATAATCATTACTTCTTGATGCAGACCCCCTACCTCGATAGGGTCTGCTGACCTCTCGGGCACTAGATCGTTGAATATCCTCGAGCTCAGACAGTTCTCTGGTCCATGATGGAACTTTCACTCTTCAAATCCACATGTCCTCTCATGAAAATCCACCTGCATGACTAAGCACCCAAGCGCGAGATTCTACTCCACGTGGTCATGGGTTGTGACCGCACACCTACACAAAAGGTGTATCGTGAGTTCACATATGGGGATTCCTTGGAATGAGCCTTCTTAATCTTCTCGATGAGGGTTGAGCATTGGTTAGCTCCCCTCGAATATTTCCCCAGGTGACCACCACATGTGACCACCGACTAAGCCCAGAAAGGCTCATCGTGTTTTGCAACCTCGGGACTTCCACGTGTGAGTCCACTCTATCTCTCCAATCCCCAAGTTCTGAAACAAGCTAATGTTCCTTAACTCTCCCTTTGGTCTCCATCCAGGTGAGCCTTACTTATGACTTGGGGCTACTCCTCTGAGCATGTCAAGACTTTGCATTTCGCAAGATTGAAGCTCAACCCCCATGCTTACCTTTCAAAAGACCGATCCCCGAACCACCGATATTTTCTTCGCCTAGATCGACGGTCACATTTCTCTTATGATATTATGGTTCAGATCATATCGTACGTTATAACCTCGCTAGTTCTCAACTCTTCCCTTTGACTTTCTCCAATAGTGATTCAACGAAATCCTGATCTCTCGCCACACGCCCATCCAAACAGATAGTTTTGATGATGTCGGAATAATCAACGGCTATGATATATTCCCTCCTTTGACCCTTCTCCCCTATGAGTCAACAAACTGATAACCTTTCACGACATGCCATCCTTGACAACGGATGATCCCGATGATTTTAGAATGATCAACGACTATGATCCTTTTGGGACGATCAATGAATGTGCCTGATCGGGATGATCAATGGCTGTGATCTTTTCATGAGTTGGCACTTCATGAATTCTCCTGAATTTGTCTTTTGTCTTCTTCACCCTGCAAGTTAGAGAAATGTTGAGCTCTCACCATGTGTCCCCCTTCATGGATGACCACGATCAAATCGTGAATTTGCACATCGCAAGTTTTCACAAATTCCCCTTTGACTTCTTCAAGCTGTGAGTCATGAAAACGCTAAGTGCTCACCACACGTCCTTTCCGATGGACGGTCCTGATGATTTCAAAACTTCTGTCATGTACTTTCCTTCAGATCCAATGGCTGTTGGTCCTCTGTGATCATATACGACGGTCTAGATATGATCTTTCCTATGCACGTTCCTTCTATTTCTGGACGTGGATTGGATGATCCAGGTCTCTTCTCCTATTCTCAATCCAACAACAACTGTGCTCCTCCTCCTAAGCTTTCTTTTTCTTTCAGACTTAGAAGATTTTCTAAGTGTCGAAGGTCTCGGCCTTCAATTCTTACTCCTTCAAACCCTAGTGACTTTGGGTCTTGCTGTGCTTTCTCTCACGAGCTTATGGACTTATAATAAGTCCCCTCTTTGCAAACTTCTTGCATTATCCATTTTTATCTTGATCTCTTCGACGAATTCGACCTCCCATGCACACCTTGTGTTCTGGGATTTTGTCAAACTCAGATCTGAAGTATTTCTTGAAAAGAAATGTTTCTCTCCCTCCTGGAGTTCTTCTGCTCTATGCACTCCTTGTAGATCTTTTCCTCACTGAGTATTCAATAACTTTGTCTCTCTCTTGAAATCGACACAGAGTTCTGATGTACACACTTGCACCAGCTCAATGCCCACCTCGTAGAGCTCTTACAAAGTCCTCAATAACTATGGTTCTCTCTGAAATCAATAGAGAGATCTTCCCATGCACTCCTTGCACTTTTGTTGATGAAGGTTCAACGATATCTCTCCTGATATTTCCCTTAAGGTTATACCTCTGTCAATGCACTCCTTGCGGACTATGTGCACTCCTTGCACTTAGAAACTCAAAGAAGAGAAACAATTGAAACTCATGCAATACTTCACCAGTTACGCATTTAAAACATGAAAATGCATAAAAACATATAAAGCATACATAAACACATGATATGCAGGAAAAAATGCTTTTCTATTATCTCTGTGTGTCTATACAGATGATTTACAAAGACTAGACTGTAACAAGTCTCAATTTTCTCAATCTCTCTCCCTCAAAACTATTCTACCTCTAAGGCCTCTCTACCCAGACCTCTTTTGTGTTTCTTTATCTATCTGCCTTCTGCCTTCCTATCTATCTTCTTTCTTCCTTCCTAGCTTCTCTCTTGAGATCTGATACAAAATATCCTTACAAAAGAGGGGCTCTGTGATCTCGTCCTCTCTCACCTAACCTCATCAATTACATTGAGGTCTCATAAATGTTTACCCGGGCCTGATTATGACATGGGCCTGCTACAAGAAATCCTTAATATGAAATCCAAGCACTACCTATGAAAAGGCATGGCTTGGCATTAAAATCCTTACAACGCAAATCCCCATGGGATGTGATTTCAAATTTAAAAATGTGAGAGCTTCAACACCTCCCTTTCTCTTGAAATGTGCGTTGATGTGTTGGAATGTTGGTGCACTGTTGAGGTGGAGCAATGCTCCTGCATCACTTCTTCATTTCATTTATTACTTAACAATTGTCCGTGTTTCTTATACTTAGAACATCAACAAGTA
>WSFP011378634.1:0-29970 GCA_009831015.1 Picea engelmannii | reverse complement strand
TTATCCTCTCCATGTATCTATTAGATCCAACGGTCCACAAAAATTGGTGTTTCTCCCTCCGAGAATTCCAACTATTCGTTTAGGCTCTCAATAGTTCCTCTCCAAATAACTTGGCGTCTGCCCTCTCGAGCTTGATTTCTGAGACGCAACTTCAACCCTCATCCTTCCTCTGAAATTTCCAAGTCTCTATCCCTCCTGAGCTTGATTCTCGCTACAAACTCTAGGATTCTAAGGAATCTTGTACGAACTCCTTGCGACCTTCACGATAATATCTTATTATATAATATCCTCCAACTCTGTGCACTCCTTGCGACATAAGTTCTTCAACCACTCCCTTGGGTTGGAAAATTCTAATACTTCTACCTGGCCTGCACACACCATGCACGACACTATGTTATACTTTCACTTATCTTGGTATAAGAACAACTCTATATCTCCTGATATTTTCTAAGGTAAAATTCAGAATATTTTCAATGCACTCCTTGCAGACCTTCACTGCACTCCTTGCATTAATTCTTAGGAAGAGGATAAATTGAAACTTATACTCTCCCTCTCATAGACTTCATACATTCGTCATGAAATCATACACATAAAGAATTGAAACAAATGCATAATAGAGCATATAAACAAACTGTAAACATACCATTCAATAGATGCAAACAATAACCATAACAACACCATGAAATTGGATCAAAGCATTATTATATTAATTCAAGTTCTTCTGTACATGGTTTTCTATAGCAACAATTATCTTCTGAAACAACTTCTACAATCTTTCTTCTTCTCTTCTCTCATATGCTCTCTTTCTCTACAACTTACTTACAATGAGAATAATCATACAATACTTACGAGGGATATTTCTTGAGTTTTCCCTCCTACTACTCTAAGCTATATTATCGAATTAAAGGCTACATCTAATTTACATTCAATAAAAAAAATGCCTACAAATGATAGATGAGAGAAATGCATAAGATCTTCATTAAAATCCCCAAAACATTTAAGAGCAATTACATCCTTTCATCTATTTCATTAATGTTATTCTTTTGAAATTTAAATGTCTTCAAAATGCACGTTGGTGTATATCCAACTGTCCCCCACTTGTGATTTCTTGTGATGATCCTACATCAATAAGTGATTAGGTCATTTATTCATTCATCCTAGCTTGACCACAATATCAAAGTCATACTCTTGGAATAGTAGTATCCATCTACATATTCTTCCCCCCGACACTCGCTTGTTGACTAAGTACTTTAATGCAGAATGATGAGTGAACATCCTAAAAATTCCTCCCAGCAGATAGTGTCTAAAGTTCTGCAGCACATATACCATAGCCAAGCCTTCTCTTTCAGTCGTAGTATAGTTCCTTTCAACTGTAGAAAGATTCCTGCTGGAAAAGGCTATGGGGTGGTCAATGTCTACTACACTCGGATGTGATAAAAGTAATCCTAATGCAATGGATGAAGCATCGACATGAACATTGAACTCCTTACTCCAATCTGGAAAAACCAAAATTGGCGCAGTGACCATTTTCCTCTTTAGTGTGTCAAAGCTCTATTGACATTCTTTTGTCCATTATAACTTACTATCTTTCTTTAATAGCTTCTCCATAGGTGTTGGTATCTGTGCATACCCCTTGATAAAATTCCTATAGTATCCATTGTGTCCTAATGTAATGTGCAAATATATGACCAAAGTAAGGGGAGGTAGATCAACAATGACCGAAATCTTGGAAGGATCCACCAACAACCCTTGCTTACACACAATATGTCCTAGAATTACTCCAAAAGGTGAAAAGAAAATACACTTTTTCAGATTTAGGGCAATCTAACATTTCTTTCACTTATCTAACATCAATCTTAAACATTCAATGTGGTCTTTCAGGAGGCTAAATGCAGTCCAATCATCAAAATATGCTTCCAAGAACTTGTGTAAAAAGTCCTTAAATGCTTTTACCACCACCCTGGAAAAGATGTTTGGTGCATGCATCAAGCCAAAAGGCATCATAGTATACTGGAACGACACCCATTCTCTTGCAAATGTGGTCTTGTGTCGATCTTCCTTAGCAATTCTAATCTGGTGATAGCCTAAAAATCCATCTGCGAATGAATAGACCTCATGTCCACCTACATTGTCTAGAACTTCATCAGTAAAGGGCCTATGGAGGGGGTCATGTAGGCATGCATCATTCATCTTCCTTACATATACACAAATTCTGATTTCTCCTAACTTCTTATCTTGGACCACCATAGGGATAATCCATTTAGATTCCTCAATAGGTTCTATGATTTTGGCTTCCAACATTCTATCCAATTCAATCTTAACTTTCTGCTTATATTTTGGATTCAGTCTGCAATGTCTCTTCTTGATAGGTTTTAGATTTTCTCTCAAGGGGATATTCGTTAATCCCATGGGTCCTTTAATTCCCTTCATATCTATGAACTTGGTTGGAAACAAGTCATGATATTCATGTAATAGCTTTGTGATCTTGCTAATAATAGAATCATCCCAATAGTCTCCAACATTTTCTAACTTAGGTGTTTTCTTTGTTCCAATATTAACCTTCTTAATTTTAATGGGTTGTCCAATAAAGGGTAATTCAATCCCTGGTCCTTGTATGTCTTTGTGTCCTTCAATTTCTGTAATGTTTACATCTCTAGGGTCATCATCCTCATCAACATTGATATTGTAGCAATCCTTTAACTGCTGAAGAGGCACATTCCATTCATCTCCTTCTTGGGAAAAAGGGAGGTTAGGTGACTCTTCAAAGACCTTTTGCCTCACAATTTGTAAATTTTGATCTACTGTAGGGTACTGACTCTCAAATAAAAATGTAGCTATAAATTTTTGAGTCATTACATATGAGTTTGTAGTGATGAGGCGTAGTTCTGCTTGAAGATACTAGTTGATAGGTGTATTAATCAAGGTGTTAATAAATGAATGAACCCATTGTTCTTTAGGAGTGTTGCTCCAGGCCTCCTTGCAACTTCTCATGTGGTCCTTAGGAAAACTCTAACCTGTGTACTGAAGTTCGCATCCTTCTGCTTGGTTTGAAAAGTGTACTATCAATAAGGTGTGACATTGTACCCATTCTATGATGTTCTTCTTGTGTGTTCCCCACCATCTAGATGGTGTGGCTTTCAAGGCTTCCTCCAGTGCCAAAATACTCTGTTGTATTGGTACAATTATCTCAAATTCAACTAGAAATGTCTCTAGATGATTCAAACCATCAAATGTTGGAAGGATGGTTATGATATTCTCTTCCCTGTGAACTTCCTCCCCACTCTGGGTGGTTATGTGGTTTCTTCTCATCATCCTTGGGCTTGTGTACACTGTCCAAGGAAATTTCTTTACCTCTACTCTGACTTATACCTATGCCCCTTTGACCTTGTTTTCGGGCCAATTCCACTTCTTCCTTGGAAGCAATCTGATAAGCATCTTCTACATTCTTGATTGTCACAATGCTCATCTCATCCCGAATCTCATATCTCATGCCATTCATGTATCTCGAAAATGTTTCATCATCACTCTCGCGATGAATAGCCCTGATATTTAACCTATAAAATTCCTTTGTATATTCCTTCACTGTCATCCCTTTCTGTCTCAAATTTTGCATCTTCGAAACAAATTGATTTGGTAATCTCTAGGTATGAATTTGTCTTTCATCTTGGCGACCATCCTGTCCCATCTTTTGATTCTTTGTTTTCCTTTGCAATGGCTATCATCCTGCAGTTCATCCCACCATAATGTTTCATGTCATTTCATTCTAGTGACATCGTTCTTTACTTTCTTATATTCTTCGATATATTTATACTTGAAGTTTTTATCCAAAGCTCTAAACCAATCTAGAAGCTCCTAAACATCTAAGTTGCCTTCATACATGGGGATGTCCATTTTTTCTCTGGCATATATCCTTACAACAACTTTGAATAGACGTTCCTCTGCAGCATATTCGGCTACAACTTCTTCTTTAGTTCCAACTTCCTTCTCACTTTCGACCTCACTGATATCTTCAGTATCATGTGTTCTCCTTTGTGTTGTCTCCATGGCATCTAATTGAGCACGAAGTTCTCTCATATCCCTTTCCAGGACTAGAATGGTTAAAGTTCTTTCTGGATGTATTCTTGGTATAATTGTTGCAATTTGTCCACGCAGAATTCAATCACAATTGTCCCCTTTCTTCCCTCGATATAAAACAAAAGTTGTAAGCTCTGATACCACCTAATGCAGACCCCCACCTCAGTAGGGTTTTCTTGACCTCCAGGTCTTTGGATCTTCGAATTCCCAATCCGAAATGGATTCTTGTTCCCTGTTGGAACCCTTCACACATATAACCACATGTCCTTTTCTATGATTTTCTCAAATGAACATGCACTAGATGTGATCCTCTACTCCACGTGACCACCCGCATGACCATAGACTTGACCTCAAAAGGTGCATCTCATTTCGAAATTTTGAGACTTCCGTTGTGAGTCACCCCGACTCCTTAGATTTTTGAAATGTTGAGAACGAGCTAACGGTATCTAGATCCTCCCTTTAATTCTTTAATGATGTGACCTCCAGCTGCGACCTGGGCCCAACCTTCATGCGCATTTGGATTTTGTGTGTTGGGGGTTTGTGAAGTGGTCCTCTCCCCTTCTCCTAAAATACGAACCCACAATGACCGCTATTCTAGATAGACGGTCCTCGCTTCCCGTGATTTGATGCTCCAGATTCGTTTTGAATCGGGACTTCGTGACTCACGATTCCTGAAAATAGCTTCCTTCACACTCTTTCGACTCCCGAAATGTCGATATTTCAGAGTGAAAAATCAGTGAATCACGCTCCTCTAGATCTCACAACTACCATTTTTTCCTGGGCTTATGAGTGTTGAAAGACACTTGGTCTTATAATCTCCGTAGATCTACTAGATCCAACGGTCCAGGAAAATCAGTGTTTCTCCCTCTGAGAATTCCAACAGTTTGTTCAGGCTCTCAATAGTTCCTCTCCAAATAACTTGGCATTCTCCCCCTCGAGCTTGATTTCAGTGAGGTGACTTCAACTTTCGTCCTTCCTATAAACTTTCCAAGTCTCTATCCTTCCTGAGCTTGATTCTTTCTACAAACTCTAGGATTCTAAGGAATCCTATACTCACTCCTTGTGGCCTTCACGTTTATCTCTGATCATCTGATATCTTCCAACTCTGTGCACTCCTTGCAACAAAGGTTCTTCAACCTCTCCCTTGGGTTGAAAAAGTATAAGCCTTCGACCTAGCCTGTGCACACCTTGCATGAATCTGTGCAATACTTACACTTTTATTGGTATAAGAACAACTCTATCTCTCCTGATATTTTATGAGGTAAAATTCAGAATCTTCTCAATGCACTCCTTGAGGAACTTCACTACACTCCTTGCAGGAATTCTCAGGATGAGGATAAATTGAAACTTATACTCTCCCTCTCATAGACTTGATACACTCAACATGAAATCATACACATAAAGCATTGAAACAAATTCATAATAGAGCATATAAACAAACTGTAAAAATACCATTCAATAGATGAAAACAGTAACCATAAAAACACCATGAAATTGGATCAAAGCATTCTTATATTAATTCAACTTCTTTTGTACACATTTGCCTATAGAAAAAACTATCTACTCAAACAACTTTTACAATCTTTTTTCTTCTCTTCTCTCCTATGCTCTCTTTCTCTACATCTTACTTACAATGAGAATAATCATACAATACATACGAGGGATCTTTCTTGATTTTTCCCTCCTACTACTCTAATCTATCTTATCGAATTAAATAATACATCCACTTTACATTCAATACAATAAATGCATACAACCGAAAGATGAGAGAAACTCTCAAGATCTTCATTACAATCCCCAAAACATTTAAGAGCAATTACATCCTTTTAGCTGCTTCATTAATGTTCCTCTTTTGAAATTGAAATGTCTTTAAAATGCATACTGGTGTATATCCAACTGTCCTCCACTTTCACTTTCTTGTGATTCTCCTGCATCAATAAGTGATCAGGTCCTTTATTCATTCTTCCTAGCTTGACCACAATCTCAAAGTCATACTCTTGGAATAGTAGTATCCATCTGCATATTCTTCCCCCCAACACTAGATCGTTGACTAAGTACTTTAATGCAGAATGATCAGTGAACATCTTAAAATGTCCTCCCAACAAATAGTATGTAAAGTTCTGCAACACATATACCATAGACAAGCCTTCTCTTTTAGTCGTAGTATAGTTCCTTTCAGCTGTAGAAATCTTCCTACTGGCAAAGGCTATGATGTGGTCAATGTCTCTTCCACCTGGATGTGCTAAAACTGCTCCTAAAGTAATGGATGAAGCATCGACATGAACATTGAAGTCCTTACTCCAATCTGGAAAAACCAGGATTGGCGCAGTGACTATTTTCTACTTTAGTGTGTCGAAGCTCTTCTCACATTCTTTTGTCCATTGAAACTTACTATAATTCTTTAATATCTTCTCCATAGGTGTTGGTATCTATGCATATCCCTTGATAAGCTTCCTAAAGTATCCATTGTGTCCTAATGTAGTGCACAACTGTTTGACCGAAGTAGGGGGAGGTAGATAAACAATGATGGAAATATTGGAAGGATCTACCAACAACCTTTGCTTGCACACAATATGTCCTAGAATTGCTCCAAAAGGTGAAAAGAAAATACACTTTTTCAAATTTAGGGAAATCTGAAATTTCATGCACTTATCTAACATCAATCTTAAACATTCAATGTAGTCTTTCAGGAGGCTAAATATAGTCCAATCATCAAAATATGCTTCCAAGAACTTGTGTAAAAATTCCTTAAATGCTTTGACCACCACCCTAGAAAATATGGCAGGTGCATTCTTCAAGCCAAAAGGCATCACAGTATACTGGAACAACCCCCATTCTGCTGCAAATGTGGTCTTGTGTCGATATTTCTGAGCAATTCTAATTTGGTGATAGTCTGAAAAGTAATCTAAGAATGAATAGACCTCTCGTCCACCTACATTGTCTATAAATTCATCAGTAAAGGGTGTAGGGAAGGGGTCATGTAGGCATGCATCATTTAGCATCCTTAGATATACAAAAATTTTGATTTCTCCTAAATTTTTATCCTGGACCACCATAGGGATAATCCATTCAGATTCCTCAACAAGTTCTATGATTCTAGCTTCCAACATTCTATCTAATTCAATCTTAACTTTCAGATTATATTTGGGATTTAGTCTGTAAGGTCTCTTGTTGATAGGTCTTTCATATTCTCTCAAGGGGATCTTCATTTCTCCCATGGTTCCTTTAATTCCCTTCATATATGTGAACTTGGTTGGAAACAAGTCCTGATATTCATGTAATAGCTTTGTGATATTGATAATAGTAGAATCATCCCAATAGTCTCCAACATTTTCTAACTTAGGTGTTTTCTCTGTTCCAATATTAACCTTCTTAATTTTAATGGGATGTCCAACAAAGGGTAATTCAATCCCTGTTCCATCTATGTCTCTGTGTCCTTCAGTTTCTGCAATGTTTACCTCTCTAGGGTCATCATCCTCATCAACATTAATATTGTAGCATGTTGAAGAGGCGCAGTCCATTCATCTCCTTCTTGAGAAAAAGGTAGGCTAGGTGTCTCTTCAAACACCTTTTACCTCACAATTTGTAAAACCTAATCTTTTGTAGGGTAATGACTCTAAAATAAAAATGTAGCTATAAAATTTTGAGTCATTCCATACTAGTCTATAGTGATGAGGCATGGTTCTGCTTGAAGATACCAGTTGATAGGCATAGTATCCAAGGTGTTAATGAACTTACGAACCCACTATTATTTAAGAGTGTTGGTCCAGGCCTCCTCACAACTTCGCATGTGGTCCTTAAGACAACTCTAACCTATGTACTGAACTTTGCATCCTTATTCTTGGTCTAAAAAGTGCACTATCAATAAGGTGTGTCATTGTACCCATTCTATGATTTTCTTCTTGTGTGTTCCCTACCATCTAGATGGTGTGGCTTTCAAGGCTTCATTTAGTGCCAACATCCTCTGTTGTATTGGTACAATTCTCTCAAATTAAACTAAAAATGTCTCTAGATGATTCAAACCATCAAATGTTAGAAGGCTACTTACTTTGGTGCCAATCTAGTGAACTTCTCTGGTCAATATGGCACATCGCCAGGTGGAGACTTCATACATTCTATTCTGCCAATTTTCCAAGGCTTCCTATGAATCTAATGAACATGCACCTTCACTTCACCAGCTAATATTTCCATTTGTTGTAGGATTAATGTAGTCATGTTGTCTTGTTATCAGTTTGTAGATGTTATCTATCTCATATGCGTGGTATTCTTCCATAATAGGTTCTGTGTATCTGTGACCTTCATTTGGGTCCAGAGGTGTGATGAATTTAAGGCCATTACCCTCAAATGCCATTCTTCTCTTATTTAGGTCAACAATAGTTGAATTGTTGAAATCCCAATCAATTCCTAACAACACAGAATAAGGACAAATATCATCAACAATCTCAATTACTTCAAAGTCTGCAAATGTCCATACCCCATTGATGTCTATAGGTACATGTTCTAGTCTTATAAAGGGGCTCATCGCATGCTAATTATCCATCCCGAGCCTGATAGGGGAATAAATCAGTATAGGTTTTCCCATCAATGCCCAAGACTTCTTCATCATAACATTCACTTATGATCCTAAGTTGAGGACCACATAATCCACATCGTAGTCTCCAATCTGAGCACTAAGGTGTAATTCCTTGTTTGTCCTTATTTTCCTTGATAGTTCATTCACAACTCTACTTAACATAGGATCTATTTTCCCAATTTCATATTGTCTTACTAGGTGTTGTATCTCTTGTACATCCTTTTCATATTTAATCAAATTAATACATGTATATAAGAAGTCCATTAGCTTTCTTACCTCTTTTCCTTGTCTAGATATAGCAGACTGATCAAATGTTGGTGGCATTTCACATTCCCTTACTTCTGGTTGTGCCTTAGATGAATAATCTTTTCCTTATACAAATTATTTCCTTGCTTCCTCAAAAGTATGCCTCTCTGTCATTGGATCAAACAAATGTGATTTCTCTGTAGCTCTTCTGATCCTTGATCCTTCTGCAGTCTTTCTTAGAGTCACTTTGTCTTCTCCTGTAACAACACCTCCTCTAGTAATAATAGTGACTCTGGGATTTTCACCATGAGGTTCTGTTGATATTAGTTGAACTTTTTGGTTTCCTCCTCATCTCTCCTAGAGTTTGGCTAACAATATTGGAAAATCTTCAATGACATGATAAAATGAATTACATTAGTTGCAAGTGGTACAAGGGTTCTGACAATCCCTTTCCAAATTTCTTGTTTGTGCGCACTTATAGCAAATAATATGACCTTTGCCTCAACCAATGCCTCCTCTTCCTCTTCCTATGAATCCACCATGAGGGTTGAAGTTTCCTCTTCCTGGGGAGTTGAACTGCACATTGTTTCCTTCTTGCAGTACTTCTCCTTGAATTATATATGTATCCCTTGATATTTCATGCATGAGATTGTAATCCCTACAATCCTTCTCATCATGTCCCACAGACTTACAAAATGTGAAGTTAATATTGGTAGGTGTCTGGACTTATTTTTTCATATAATAATATTCACCAAGGCAATGTCTAGTTCTACATACTTCGCAACAGGGTACAGTAGCTTGCTTCAAAGGGATAGGTGCTCTAGAAGCCAAGTATCTATGGAATAGGGGCCAATGCTCCTTGTCATGGACCTCTGATTTACATTTGATACACCATATATCTTCTCTTTTCTCTTTTCCTTTATCTTTCTTCATATCTTCAACCTGTGAAGATAAACTAGTTAGCTGATTCAAAATCTGACTCATACCCAGGATGGATTCTCCTACAGGGGTTTCTTCTAGTTTCATGGCGATCTCCAATGCTTCCACCTGTGAAGAGACTTTCTGTTGCATCAGAGGAACTATGATGTGTGGTAGGAGAGTAGCAATGAACCATTCTTTAATTTGTTCATCTGGGATATGAAAACTCAAATGACCTGTTAGAGTCTTAAACCTCTGATCAAACTCCCAAACAAGTTAAGTTACCTTCTTCTTGAGTTCTTTCAAGTTTGTAATGCACTGTGACTCTGACTTAGGTTTCTTGAATTCTACACTCAACATAGTATTAATGTCATTCATCGGTTTAGGTTGTCCATCTCCTGAAGAAAACTTCATATACCAGTTCAGAGCACGATCCCTCAAGGTAGTACCTAATTGAGTTCTCTTAACATCTTCGTCAATGACTTGCTTTATGCTCCATACATCTTCACATAAGAACCAGTGTTGGTCAGGATCTTCAGATCAATCTCTTCTAAAAATGGGTAACCTCATCTCATCTACCATAGATCTTCCTTGGTTTCTTAACTGGGTATGTACCAAACTTCTTGTAACAATACTCTGATTTCTCTGACTACTCTAGTTACTCTGGTTACTTAATGCTTATAAAACAACATGAGGAGTAATAGTACTTACTCCAACAATAGGCATAGTTCCTGAAGTTTTTGTCTCTCCTTGGAGAATTTCTTCTGATCCTACTTCCTTTGTTCTTGTGGACTCCGAATTATCTTTGTGTGTTAGATCTGTGTCTTCTCCATTGTAGAATCTCTCATATCCGTAGTTTTTCTTAAATAGGTTCGCAAGAGGAAACTCTCTGAATAGTATCCTGCTGCGTGTGAGTCCAACTTCTGTGTCACTATAGTTTTCTAAATTATTGAACATTAGGTTCACTCTATCTTCAAGATATTCTTCTGATGTAATAGCATCTTAATCCTTAGGTTAAAAAAGTGTAGGAACTTTCCTCTAGGTCCCTTAAATAAATACCTCTCTACTTGACTATATGATTTGAATCTGTCAATGGAAAAATCAGTAATGTACCCTCCAATAGTGCTATCAAACCAAAGATCCATTGCTCTAGGCACAATGTTATCAACTCTCTTGACCTTCTTGATCAACGTTGTTGTCCAAACCACAGGTGGTATATATCTGATCTCACACTGGGTATCTTCTAATCTGGCTAACCACTCATATAACTCCTTATGAACTCCTCCAAATAAAATTTTGTGTATGTCGGTAAAGATGTACCTTCCCAACCAGTCTTTTGTACTAATTCTAGGGTTCTTGTTCTGAGATTTAGTGAAGTCCTTTTCTTGTTCCTCTATCCACTTATGAATTTTTTTCTTCGATGGAAACCACCTTGACATTCCCTCAAGTAGGTCCCTGTCCCGGTAATAGAACAATTTGTTGGCACAGGGGAAGACATAGGGTTCAACTCTTACAGTGCACAAACAAGCCCTAACTATTGGCCCTTTCAGCAACATCTGTGAAGCAGATGTAGTCTCACCCGAAGTAGTGATAGGGGGTTTCAGGACACAAGTGTCTACATTTAGAGGAAATGAAAAGTGAATCCAGGACAACAAAACACAACAATCTAGTTATTCTTTACCACTCTTAAGATTACTTCACAAGTTGTATCGCTGATCTAACACAACAATGCAATAACAGGATAACAGATAGCAATTAATGTAGCATAAACCACAAATACAACAAGATATACGTGGTTCACCCTCTCTCTAAGGATACGTCCACATAACTGTGTTTCTTAATATATTAGATGAAAACATACAGTTCTATATGTGCACTTAGTTTCATATCTCTCTCTCTCTTTCTCTCTTTCTCTTCCCTCCCTGCGCACCCAGCTGCAGGGTTGATCTTCACACCCAACTAAAGATCTTATGATATAGTCTCAATATTGTTTTCAACAACAATAATCAACAATGACCAATAATAAAAATCATACGAACAACTGAGCTAGAACGAACCCCCTCAGGTCTTCTAGACCTTTATTTATACATTACATTACCAAAGTCTGGGTGTCAAAACACTAGGTCCACTTGACCCGTGCTTTAAGGGATTCTCCAGCCTTTCCTTCCTTATTTTTTGCGAAGTGCTCCAAAGCACCTGTTGGTGTCTTTTCCCGCTTGCTAAGTTTTCCACGATATATATTCTTTGTTTCTTTATCTTCCTCAATCTTCTCTTCCAACAACTAGTTTTTCCTTTACTTCGCTCCTTCTTTTCTGCTTCTTTAACCAATTCGACCCTTCCTCAGCTTATGTGTCTTATGTGCAGTTCGTACTTCACTTTTCATCCTTAATATTCTCTTCCTTACATAACCAAGGGATAAAATGCGTCGAACACTCACATGTGAATCGTCCCGAGTCACTCCAAGACTGAACCTCCTATATCACTTCAAAGGCAGAGATATTAACACTTTCCATACAACCAAGTATTTTTCAAATTATTATCCTAATCCTATGATGGCATTGACAACTTCATCTACTCCAAGTAAATATGTTTCAATATATTCTTTTTCATCCATTTTCATATTTTAAAATTGTGCTCCCTATCATTGGAGGTTGACCTTCTTGAATTTTGGATCACCTTCATAAATGTTTTTAAGTTTTTCCCAAACATCTTTAGTTGTGCTCCAACCCATCACCTTACTAGAAACAATTGGTGTCAATACACTCATGATAAAATTCCTAGCCTTTGAATTATAGCTCATAAATCGCTTCTCATCTGGATCGGTTGGAGTGTTTTTCAAAATTTTATAGCCATTGGAAACTGAGAGCCAGATATGTACTCCTAAATTTATCAAGTAAGTTTTCATTCGATTGCTCCAATATGATTAATTGTTTCCATCAAATGTTGGAATCCCATTTGGAATCTGGCCTTCCATTTTTTCTCACGATGTTTCTTACAATGATTAGACTGTTTTGAAGATTACCTGCTATGTTACCAATTGTTGATACTGAGAGGGGGCGTGAATCAATATCAAGTACAATTTATCACTTTTTATAACTTTACTTTTCAATCAAATAATATATCCAATATACAATAGGAGCAGAAGAAGAAATACACAATGCACAATAGACTTACGTGGAAATCCACATAATGTTTTTCTTATATAATCAAATGATTACATTCTAAGGAATCTACAACTTCCAATATTCTCCATCTCCAACTGAAAGGAGGCGCTAAACCCCTTTCCTTTCCCCTTACTTCCACCCTAAAATATGTATATAAAAGAATAAACTTGTCATATCCAAGTTCCAAAAATATCCTGGTCTACTGTAGATTGACATGAACAACTTGTTGATGTCACTTGTCAGCTTGTACCTGACCAAAACACAGATTTGCGCTTTTCTCTACTGCCAACCCATGGAAATACACACTTTTATCCACTATGATACATGTATATCCATACCTTTCTCTACTATGGCCTGAATAAAGTACCAATTTATTCAGAATCCCAATGCCAACACAAGCCTTAAAAAAAAAAATTATGAACCATTTTTTATAAAGCTGGTTGTCATTGATGTCAACCCTAGAATAATTCCAAAATCCCCAGAAGCCCCTAGAATTAATGGGTTATGTCAACACTAGAAGAAACCTAGAAGCCTCTATAAGTGATGGATGTATTTGAATAAGTATCCATGCCTTGGTACAACCCATGAATAAACTTTGCGTTTTAACCCCTTTTTTTTATTATTTTTTTCTTTTCCTCTCTTTCTCAACACATGGGAATTTTTTATGGTTTTATTAAGATTTTAAGTGCTAAGGAAATGAGATTAAAAAAAATAAACTTAAATAAAAACAAAAATGTGGTCTATGAATAAACAATACAAGGAAATGTAGAATAATATAAAAAGTGGTACCCCTAACATTGAATTTTTTTTAAGGGTGTGTTGTGTACACAATAGGTTCATACACAATAATAATTTTATAAAGTGGGATGGGATTAATACACATGAATAATTTCCCCTTGGACCCCTTGGACCACCCCTCTCTTGTGGAAACTTAGCATCAAATCATTCCATCCATGTCCATCTACAACCAACATTACATTTTATTTTGTTATTACGATATACAATGTTTACATATTACATAGTCAATGCCACAATCTTACATTGTATTTAAATTATGTCATTAATATGGGGATGTTATATTCACCTCACCTTACAGTTTCTACCATCCTCAGTGTACAACACCATACCAATATACATGTACAAAATTTACATCATAATAATTTACACCATAATTCCTTAGGATTTGCCACTTCCCTTCCAGGGTTCTAGAATAGGTCAAGCAAGAATTCTCCGAGTTGTGGCTCCAAGGACTCCAACTACAAAAATGCATCCTTTCGCACTTATATATAAATAGACATTTACTTTTCTTCAAAATTTACAAAAATTCATGGGTACTCCTCCCACATGGTCTCATCATTCTCCCATATGGAATATTCAAGACCGTAGTAGGTCCATTATAACATTACTATACCAATGGATTTTTTCATGATAACTTTGACTTTTAGATATCGGATGTGCATTGACTCCACCTAAAATTCCCGTTCATGCTCCATTTGGATCATAGTCCAATCAATTACATGATTAATATAATGAATATGTTTCTTCAATAAAGACACATGAAACACATTATGAATTATCATTGATGTAAGCAATGAAATCATCTATGCAACTAAGCCTATTTTCTCTAGAACTTCAAATTTCAAACAATATCGCACTATCATATTTGGAAAACTTCCCAATATTAGTGATATCCTTTTATTTTTTACTTTTAAAAACACATACTATCCCACTATGAATTCTTTGTATGCCATTATTTTATCAACATAAATATTGTTCCTATCTTGTGCAACCTTTAAATTCTATTTGATATTTACCATATTCTCTTCCATTTCTCTTAGCAATTCTATCCCAATAGCTTCTTTGGCAATTGGGTTATCCCATCTTAGTAGTGTGTTGCATTTCTTGCCATACAAGGATTCAAATGATCTCATCTTCAATGACATATGATACCCATTATTACAAAAAAATTCAACCAAATGAAGATAGTCTTGTGACCTAGAAGTCTTCTCCATTACATACATTCTCAACATATGTTAAATTATATGGTTATTCTTCTCTATTTTCCCATGTGATTTTGCATGATATGTTGTATTAAAAATAAAATTAATCCCAAATTCGTTGAACAATCCCTTCCAAAAGTTGGAAGTGAACTTGGGATGTCTATTTCAAACTATTGCCTTACATACACCGTGTATCCTAACAATTTCCTTCATATAAATCTCTGTGATATTGGTTTCCTTGTGAGTTGTTTTCACTAGTATAAATTTTTCATCCTTTATAAGATTTTCCATCTTGTCCAACACTATGATGATGGAATCATGTTGTCTTGTTATTCTTGGAAACTTGGTGATCAAATCTATTATCACTACTTCCCATTTCCATTCAATAATGTGAAATGGATATAACCATCATGTGGGATGTCTATTTTCATTCCATTCCATGCATCTGGCTATGTAATGAGTCACATATTTCTTCATTCTCGACCAAAAATATTGTCTTCTTACTGTTTCAATTGTCTTCTATTACCCTAAAAGACCAACATATGGTACAATATTTTTCATTTCTTTTAGCACTATATTTCTCAATTCCAGTGTGTTAGGAACACAAATTTGTTCCTGAACAAGATTATTCCATTCTCCTCCATCCTATAATCTTTAAAATCTAGTGATACATTTTCCTCTTCCGAGCCTTATGTAATTTGTGGATAATGCTAATATGATTCTACAACATCCAAATTCCACTCTCTAAATTTGAACAATGCATGCTAATGATTTTAACATGCATTTCATGCACCCTTTTTCTAAGTGCATCAACCACTTTATTCTCTTTTCATTTGATGTTCTCGATGTAAAATCCATATTCACTAAGAAATTCTAGCCATCTAGTGTATCTGGAATTCAAAGTCTGCTACTAAAACAAGTATTTCAAAATGCTATGATATGTATTTATCTCAATTTGTTTTCCCATGAGATAATTCCTCCACATTTTTAAGACATGAACTATGGTTATCAACTCTAAGTCATGGGTAGCATAATTGCTTTCATTCTCCTTAATATTCCATGACTCATAACATATGAAATATCCATTTTTTGTAAGGAATCCACCAAGATGGCCTTTTCATTCATTGTTCCACACAACAAAATCCTCATATGGATATGAAACCTTTAGAATACGTGCACTACTCAACAATTCCTTCAAATGCTAGAAACTCTCTTCACATTTGGAATTCCATTCAAACTTTGCTCCCTTCTTATCATAGATGATTTTAGGGGCTAAATTTCTCTTATGGGCTAATTTTCCATGGTTTTTCCAAAAACGAGATTCGCTATTTTAAAAATGATTCGCCCAATTTCTATAGGAAAAATCATTTTACCTTAAAAATCGCCAAAAGTTTATAAAAACTATATAAAATCCTTATGAATTTGAATATTTTTACAAAAATATCGCCAAATATTTATAGTTGCCATATGAAGGATTAGTAAGATTCGCCAAGGTTTCTACATTTAAAAAAAAAAATCCATCCTTAAAATCATCCCTGCTTCTTATGTAGTGAAGTGATTGGATGTGCAACCTTGGAGAAACATTTAATGAATATCCTATAATATTCAACTAATCCCATAAATGATCTCACTTCTAAAACATTATTTGGAACCTGTGAAATTTTAATTTCTTCAAGTTGTTATAGGGCCCACCAATATGCCCTCCTATGAGATGATGTGGCCCAAACAATAGATTTTCGTTTGATAGAAAGTGCGCTTTCTTAACTTGGCATACAATTGGTGCTATCTCAACACCTATAAGACCATTCTCAAATGTTTATCATGATCCTCCTCTATCTAGGATTAGATAAGAATATCATCCAAGAAGACGATGATTAATTTTCCCAAGTAATCCCTAAACACTGCATTCATTATACACATAAAAGTAGTTGGTGCATTTGTTAGGCCAAATTACACCACCAAAAACTAATAATGGACATACCTTGTCCAAAATGTTGTCTTTCTGGTGTTTTCTTCTTTTATTCTCACATGATGGTAATCTAACCTCCGATGAATCTTGGAAAATTTCCTTCCTCCTTTCAGTTGATCAAAATGATCATCAATCCATGGTAGAGGGAACCTATTATTTAATGTAAACATATTCAATTATATTAACTCCATACACAACCTTATATTTCCATCCTTTCTCTTCAATAAAATAAATAGGGCACCCCAAGGTGAGACACTTCGGTGTATGTACCCCTTATTCAACAATTCTTCTAGCTACAATTGCAACTCCTTCAACTTTGGTGTGCTCATTTTTTAGGGTGTTTTGGACACTAGGGAAACTCCAACCATTAATTCAATAGAGAATTCAATATCTCTCTTTGGTGGAAATCCTAACAACTCTCCAAACACATATTCATACTCCTTTAATACTCTATAATCTTCAATACTTGGATCTTTATCCCTTATTGGCTCTTCCATATGAGTGGAATATATCTAGCATCCTTTCCTAAAACATCTTTATATCATTAATGTTGAAATCTCTCTAATAGATATAGGTCTTGGAATACCTTGTATTTCCTAAAATTCCACTTCTCTTGAAGGCATGTGAAAACCTTGTCGTAGCAATCTAGGACAATATCATGTTTTCTAGCCAATCCATACCAATTAAGAAACCATATGACCTAAGTGGTATGATGCTCAAATCTACCTTAGTTCTAACTCCATGTTCACTAGGCTATCCTTGATAAGTTCATTGATTTTCCTCTTGGTTCTGATGGCTAGTTGAACCAACCAAGACTTTTGATCATTACATCCTTCAATTCAAACCTTTCAACTATTTTTGGATCTATATAACTATGAATATCTCTATAAATCAATCAAAATATCTATGGGTCAATTATCAGTCTTACCTTATGCCTTAATCATGTGGGACTAGTGTTATGCATGTCTATTGTCCATGTTTGCATACATATTTGGCATGTTACTACCCACTTCGTCCATTGTATAATATTCCTCAATGTTACACATAGTCCTCATCCTCTCTCCCTTGTGAGGACAATCCTTATACAAGTGGTCTCCTTCACATCTTCACATCCCCAACACTTTATGGGATGTTTTCTTGGAATTTTCCCCAAGGAATATATCATTTTATGTTCACCTTGAGTTTTTTGTGCTTATTAATATTCTTGAGATATGTTCCTTACAAAAAGTGGATTGAATCCCTTATTTCACTGATCCATCTTTCCTCACTTCTTATCATCCCAGGATTTTGGAAAGGTGGCCTTCCTTTGCTATGATCATATATATACTTAGCCTTCCTAATGGCTTCTTAAAAAATTATTAAATAACCAAATTGTATTTTATCTTTGTAAAATGATGAAAACCCACTCAAGAACCTATAAATTCTTACCTTCTCATGCTTGATGAAGTCCTCAAACTTATCCATGGTCATATCTCCTATCTTGATCTCAAAGAATTCTTGCATCTTTTTGTCATATTAATGATATAACAAATACTATTGTTGGAAATATCTCTTGAAATACCTCTAGGAAATTCTATTCTCACCAATATGATTGGCCTTCTTTAGCCAGTCCCACCACATGAAATCCTTTCCCTAAAGGTGATATATAGAAACCCTTGCCTCCAAGTTTTATGGGTAATCATGCACATGAAAATATTTTTGCATTACCAAAATACAAGCTTCAAT
This sequence comes from Picea engelmannii, assembly GCA_009831015.1. Taxonomy (NCBI): domain Eukaryota; kingdom Viridiplantae; phylum Streptophyta; class Pinopsida; order Pinales; family Pinaceae; genus Picea; species Picea engelmannii. Next base: position 11,301 of record WSFP011378634.1, on the reverse strand, counting down.
ATCATTTCCTTTCCTATGATATCCATAAAATGATGATGGCTTGATATTCTTAATCTCTCCTTGCACAATATTGGACCTAGGCCTCATCCTATGATTTTTTATAAGGGACACCCTTGGGATTCTCTCTAGCTATGAATGTGGACATAATATTTTAGTATATTTTCCTAGTGAACGATGTTGTCTACTAACACTCCTTGATTTACTATATCCTCCATGGTCATTTATCCTATCATGATACCTAGATGCCACTATTTTCCTTGAATTGGTTTCTTTCGTTTTTCTAAAATATTTATTGACATGTCTTTGCAAAATATTAAGACTCGGTAGCAGTTGAGTGTTATTTTGATTCTTCTCCTCTTTATCTCTTATCACCCTTACATTGTCTTCTCTATATATTTTCACTTATTTATACAATCTTCACATAGTCTCAACTAGCTCCTCAAGCTCCACCATGCTTCTACTTCCATTAGACTCAATTTCTTCATTTCCCATGCTCATATGTAAACCTATGATCTCATTTTACTGACTGTAAGATCCTTGGGAATCCTCTATATATATTCCTCATATATAAACCAAAAATGATTTCCTATACCTCTAATTATGTAGGAAACGAGCATGCAACAATTGTTGGTAGAATTATGCATATTGTAAAATTGTAACTAATTAAGCTACAGATCCTTCCTTTCCCTGATTTTTGGAAGAGCACTAATAAATTAATAAAAAATATGAGCTTTCAAATATGTTCTCTTTTGAATTATCTTTATGATGTCTATACTTATGTATCAAACTAATTTATGAATTGAAATTTATAGCTCTTTGAAATCAATGGATTATACCCCTTTTTTCAATTGTTTCATTGGTACCAAAAATATAAAGTGCTAACTTTTTCCTCTAGTAGAAAAAAATATGACGAGAACTAGGACATTTTTTATATTGGGAATTGATATTATTCTTGATTGTGAATACACAACAACTCTTAGGTTTATAATTTATTCATCCATCTAACTTATGTATCAATCTATATTTTTCAATTTGTCCATTTTTCATTTCCTCTAGACTTAGAATTTTTAACTGAAAATGGTTATCTCTCAAATGGACCAAAACTAAAAAAAAACTCCCTCAACACAAAGTTGTATATATTGATCTATAGATAAAATGTCAACTAAGAAAAGTTTTCTAGATGAGTGTTGTAGGGTTTCTTTTCCTATGATGTTTATAGAAAACCCTAAAAAGTGCCCAAGAATAGTGTATTTTCCCTGTTTGGGTACTCCCACTCCAAATCCTTTTGAATTTTTCTAGAATCACAACTCAATATCTTCATTCCTTAATTTTGGACTCTATATAAAATTGCACCTTTATTTGTTCCCTGATTACTGAGCACGATCCAAATCTTTGAAAAACATCAATTTGTTTTTTTTGGAAAATTGAAGTACAATTAGCTACCAAATCTCAGTGTCACTCTTATAGCTCTAGTTACTTCAAACATACCCATTAAATTTCACCTGACTCTGAGTTGTTCTACTCATGTTATGGCCAAAACAAGGTTTTGTCTCCAAATGTTTTTTCTAAACTTTTATATTCTCTCCTTCCCTTTCCTCATCTTTCTCCTCTTCTCTCGTTCTCTTCTTCTCTCTTTCTCTTCTTCTCTTATCTCTTTTATTTCTCTTCTCTCTTTTTCTCTTCTCTTATCTCTTTTATTATTTATTTCCAATTTCTTATCTATTCCTGTCATGAATGTTTAAGCACCAAAATTCTCCCTCGTCTTATGTTTTGGAAACTTAAGAAGATATTTCTTTAGCAACAATTTGGTGAAATATCTTTCTTTGTCGTTTTTTTGATGACTTGATAAGATCTTTCTTTGTCGAAGTTTTTTCGAAAGATATTATTTTCTCGTTGATGTTTTGGCAACTTGAGGTGATCTTGTAATAACCCTACCTACTACTGTCCCAAATTTCCCTTATTGTTGCATCAAAGTAAGTGTATTATTGGGTGATGAATTTTTTCAAACACTTAGGCTGTAGGTTCTATATTCACTGTATAAACCTTATTATTGTTGTTGTTTGAATTTAAGGTCTATTGGTTTATGTTTTCAAGTTATTTTCAAATGGATATGTTAGTATTTGAATCCAGATAGAGTTTGTTTTTTTTTCATATAATTTATACCATCAAGCCTACAAGGAAGACATATCAAATAAAAAGATAGCACAGAAAATGCATACAAAAAATATGGATTGTTTTATTAAAATGTTGACTTGTGTATATGTTGGACAAAACTAGGGGTCCAAAAGACCTCCTTGAAGAAAATGAGATACACCCACAACATACAATGAATCTCTACAACTTCTCTAGCATAAATATGGCCTCCAAATAAGGAAAGTGACCTCCACACATAATAAATCAGCCTCAACAAAGAAAAGTTGGCCTCTTCCAATAGAAGAAACTCACCTAGATCAAGGTACCCAACTCAACACATTGAAATTATTCACACAAGAAGAAAAATATACTATGCAAGGTAATGGAAACCTCACAAAGAAAATTTGGTCTCCTTTCTCAAAGATCTCAACTCCTACAACTCGTATATGGCCTCCCTAAGAAATATTGTGCCCGTACAACCAAATTTTGGTTCAAAAATGGACAAATCAGTTCAACACTTGATAAATTGACCCTAATACAAGTAAAATCAGCCTCCAAGATGAGAAAACACATCCCACTAACACAACTATGCATCCAAAAACCCAACTCATCCTCCTTAAGAGAAATTGACCCCTGCAAATGAAAAATCAAATGCAAAATGATGAAATCTCAACCACAATGAAAATATATGAATGATATTCTCCCCATGAACATATAGGGTGGATGGTATCATCACTAAAACCAATATTTCTCTCTAGGTTTTTTCATCCAAAGATCCAAAATCCATAAGAGCTCCTCAAATTCATTTTTAGAAAAATAACAATGAATAATGGACAAGGAGTGTGCCCTCCTTATCTTATAACTCTCATTCACCCTTACTTAACCCTTTTACCTTTTTGTGACCCTTTTTAGCTTAGAATAATAAAATGAGCTTTCTAATTTTTAATTGACTATTAGTCACAATGTCACTTTATAACCCTTTTTCCCCTTTTCCTAATGTCAGTTTAAAAATATAATATTTTTTTCCTAAGTGAAATAAAATAACCACCTTGACCCCATTTGATTTTTTGTTTATATATTGTGGGAGTATATAATCCTACTAAATCATCCACTTGGAGTGATCACTTGGAAAAGGACATCAAATTCGTCCCTTCTCAATATTTCTTCCATCAACCAACCAGGAATTAATATGCTGCAAAATACGCCCAGTCTCCCATGTGGCATCCCCTACTAGCCAATATCTCCACCTTATATGATACTCCTTGATTACTCTCCTCCTCAATATCATCTATCAAACATAAAAAACCTCCTTGGGAGTCAATATCATCCATCCCCTCTCATCTAGTGGTGGTAACTATGTGGAATTGGTACCCATAGACCTAACACCTTCTCGAGGAATGATACATAGAGTATACTATGAATCTGGATACCCTCTGGAAACTCCAACTCATAATATACCTCTCCAACTCTCGGTATCACCTTGCTGGGACCACAAAGGTAAAACCTCATCCTCTCAATGCCACCTATCCTCAATGGAAATGGTCTATCTGGTTGCACCCTAAAGAAAACCATGTCCCCAATATCAAAGATTTTCTACACCATGTTCTTGTATGCATACATCCTATGCTAAATATGGGTGCTCTTCAAACTATCTTGAGTGGTGTCACAACAATTCTATCGTAAATGTAACCACTCTATCCATAACCTCACATATTCATGTAGATACCTCTCAAACTATTGGTTCACCATCTCTTGCTAACCATCTGTCTCAGGGTAGAAACTAGTGTTGGAATTCAATCACGTGTATGCAAATATGAACAACTCATGCAAAAATGTGTTAAGAAAATTGTTATCACAATCAATAACAATGAATTTGGGTTTCTCATGAACTCTAAACATCTCCCCAAGATATATATTTGTCACCCATGTTGTCCCATACTCCGAAGAAATCACTGAGAAGTGTGTGACCTCTGATAACTTGTCAATCCTTGCACATATAAAATTTTCACACTACACCCTCGGTAAGCCTATGATGCAATATAAGAACATGCCCTCCCACCTTGGCAACAAAATGGGAAAATACTGTATCAACCTTGTTGGATGAGTGTTCCTTGATTTGATCCACTGACAAGTCGTACACTCCCCCATATGTCCCAACACAATTTACACAAATTCCCTCCGTGTGAACCTCTCTCGGAGCTTCCCGTAAGTGGTAAAGATACCAGGGTCCCAAACTAGCCTATAATATGTGAATCACCCTCTAATCATAATAGTCTGATCACCATGCTCAAAATGTTCTCTCCTCTCCTAGACCCCCAAGTTGAAATCCATTAAAGGATTGAGCTCACTATCCTATATCATGTCTCTCCAAGGAATATTATTGAAGTCAAAGTCTTCCAATCTAGAGATATACTCGATCTTGGGTATTGCTAGGGAAAATATACCTCTCCATATAGAAAAAAACAAAACAAATCCTCTCACAACATCCCCACAATGACACGGACCAATAAATAACATGACTTTGTCGATCATCCTCATCATATAAAACAATATATCACTCTAATGAATTCTAGGATCCCGCCACCAATTTGGAATTCCAAAACTCCCAACTCCTATTGAAATATTTGTGAACCGATCCAATAGAGTTTGGATATCTTCATATGAACTTCGTGCATTGATAATATTGTCCAAATGAAAGAGCTATTTCATGGCCATAAATCCCCCTTTTTAATTTGTGGGACAAACCATTTTGATACACATTTTGGGGAAAATCCTAATTATAGGAAAAGTGCACGAAAGAAGAAGAAAATATAGACAGAGCACAATTGAGACACATTCAAGAGGACAATACACAATAGGATGAAAGTTCACATAAGAAAGACAATGCACATACAAAAATATGATTAAATATGGTGTAATGTTCATAACAGTGACTATAACGAATCTATGTAATAATCAGAAATGTGTTGATTATAGGAATATGAATCATAAGTAAGTTAATTATGAATATACCAAAATCATGTGCATAGACGTAATAAGGAAGAATGAATTGAATGTTTTCCCATCATTCCCTTACTACTGGAGAAGCCTGGTTCTCGTAGTCCCAATAGATACCTTGGGTGAGACTTCACTTGCACAAGAAGGTGATGCTGAAAGGGACATTGTTTGGTGGGTTTTATTGGTGATAGATAAACTGAACCTAGGGTCTAAAAACCCATGCACAACAACACCAAAAAATGGTTCCATTATTGGGACTTGAAATTTGTGATTAAGGGGATGTTTTGGAGGCTTACAAAGAAGGATATATCAGAATGGTTGGAAAGGAAGGGACAATATTTTTCTCAACAGGAGAATAAAAACCTTCATATGAATGACAAGAAATGGATGCAAAGGTATGTGTTCATGGATCTGCATGAATTTTTCTTTGGTGAATTTCCAATGATCCTGACTGAGTGGATAGAAATATTAATGGATAAACCTGGAAGCTACAATGATACAACACCAAGGAATTGGACTTCTGAATTGCTGAGACAACTGAATTATGTAAGTAATCCAACTACTGGAGTAGTTGATTTTTGGTTGGACAACATACTAGGAGGGTATGTTACATAATTAGCAGTAGATTGTATTCAATCATACAATGTTGCAGAAAGGGAATTTTTCATAGGTTCACATGGGAGGTTCTTGAAATCATTAGGCATGTGGATAAATATGTTATTATGTGAAAAGAACATGATTATAATAGAATCTAACTGCTAAGTGGTTCACACACATAGGGGAATTGGGGGTTGATAGGAGGATCGTCTGAGACAATGAAGATGAAAGAGACAGGGAGGGACTGAGGATGAAATAAGAGGGTATAACATAGGAAGAATATGAGTTTAGAGAGTTTCATAGTGGAAGGAGGTACAAGAGGAAAAAGACTGGGGTTGAGAAAGGAAACTCGTAGAATGAGAAAGAGGGGAGAGAGCCTTTTGCACTAGTTTGAATCATGGAGATACCATATATAGGAGGAGAAGAAGAGGTGATTCAGTAGATCTAAATAATATAATAACCAGTAAGTCCTACTAAGAAAATATCCTATGTCAAATCCATGACCCCATGCGCATCACCAAAATCAGAAATAATGGTTGAATATTTGTCAAAATCAATTGTAGTTATCCAAGGAGGACCTAGTAGTAGCAGTCATAATAGTGGATGTAGAGCACAAAGTCAGAATTAGAGTCAACCAACATCACCAAGAGAAGGGACCACACAATACTCTTAAACTACTTGATTTCTAGGGAGTTGGGTTAGAGGACCTAGAACAAAACATATGTTTGTGTGTGAAACAATTTGGGATGCTAATAATGTACAGGATGAGGCTGTGAAGATTTTGTAGTTAGAGACAACATTTAGAGGTTATGCACTAGTATAGTATATGAATTTGCAGAGTATCACTCCTATAGGATATTCCAAAACTTTGGAAGAAATAAAGAAATCATTGTTGAAGGAGTTCAAAAATCCAAAGTTAGAGTTGGAGTACATCATAGAACTGAAGGATATTAAATAGGTACAAATAAATTCGATATGGTATTTCGATCATAGATTTAAGGATGTGATGGGAACACTGACCTTCCATATTCCAGATCAACAACATCAAGAGTGGTTTATTGTAGGAATTCTAACACACATTCGGAGGCCATTGATTCAACAAAAGGTTATGTCGCAACCCGAGGCCTTGGAAATTGCAATTAAATTAGAGTCATCTTCAGTAGGAGATAGTGTGGGAATGCCACACATTCATACATAGTTGGTTGGGTTGATGATTCAACTGGCTAATATTACAAAAGATAAGGATAAACGAGAAAACGTTTGTTGTGCCAAGTGTAGAATAGAATTCCACCACAAGGAGGAATGCCCAAAATTCACGCAGTATTTGGAAGTTGGAGCGTTGAATACATTACTAGTGGGGAATACTGTGAGATATGTAAGAAATGGGGCCATCATCCCACTGAGTGTCCTTTCTACTAAAAAAGTGTCAAAGTACGCCAAATAACATGTTTTTCATTTTTTGCAAGCCTACAGGACACAAAGAGAAGGATTATGGTGCTTTCGACTTACTGAGGGAGGGCACATCAGATATGTACAAGATCCAAGAAGAGAATGTTGCAGTAGAAGGAGGTGGTCTGAAATATAAAAATAAAAGAGGTTTCAATCAAGGGAACAAAGGAAACTTTGGTATAGGTCTAGGTAGAGGGAATTTTGGTAGAGGAGGATGAGGATGGATTATATGTTATAACTGCAATCAACCTGGACACTTGACTTATGACTACCAAAATCAATGTCTAAGGTGCACATATTCTAGAGAATTGGATCACTCATCAGAACATTGTCCCCAACTAGTTGTGAAGTGGTAGGCCAGAGGAGACCAGAACCAAAATATGAATTTGAATGTTCAAAAGATATCAGCCAAAATATGAAATGAAAGACCAAGAGTAATAGGTGTTACGCGCAAAGGATCTAGAATAGGGGTTGATATGATGAATGAAGGAAAGAAGAAAAAGTGATGGTTAAGGAATTCAGTAGGGCATATGCCATCATTTGATCCACACAAACTAAAGGAGACATATAATAGAGAAATAAAATAATTACTTGAAAAGGATTGAGCATCAACATCATTTATGTATCGTATAGAAGATCATGTTGTGCCAGAGAAGCCAATTGGAAAGGTAGGAACACTAATGAAATTCCTAAGGACTTTTTTATAGATAATGAAGTATGAAACTGTGTTGAGTACACTATGACATGAATGTTCACTTTACAAGAGGAAGGGAAATGCCTATCGCACAAAGGATGGTAAATCAGGTATTGCACGAGTAGAGAACCAATGAAGAATTTAGATTCAACGCGTTGAATGGGGAGTATGATGTGGATAATAACATCTTGGACTTGGGATCTAATTTTTACCAAATATGACATTGAATATTATGGGAAAACACAAACTAGTATGGTCTCTTGTTCAGTTAAGGCTCATGAATCAACAAAAAATAGTCCCGATTGGGCAGTTGACAAGAGTACATGTGAACATAGATGGGGTCTGCAGCATGTCAGACTTTGAAGTTATTGAGATTTTGGACAATAGTCAAACATATCCATCACTGATGGACTAGAATGGTATTTTGGTAACCAGACGATCATCAAATTGGAGAGGAGGGAGATGATATTTGAAGTTGGAGATTTGAACGTTACTACACCATTGGACCCATCAGAATGAAATAGATACATAAAGCTTGAAAAAGGGAATGACATTGACAATTTATATGACATGACTATACGAATGGAGTATTATGTCAATTCAAAAACAAATGATGTGTTGAGATGGAGGAGGATCATTCCATTTGCATCAGAATAAGAAGCAGGTTTATATATTTGAAAATAGAGGATGCATGAGTTATCAACTAGACGATGTGTTCTCATCAATCCATCCTTGTGATGGATTGGAATAGAGCTATGTGATCCACCCAGGTATGATGGATTAACTAAGATAATTATGTTTGTAAAAGTATTTGAGTTCTATCTACCTGAAAAAAAAGAAGGATGTTATCCCTAGATATTGTATTCAAACTGATTCCGACCAGATGGTGGGATGCACATAGAGAGGGAATGAAAGACTGGTCACAATGTAAAAAACTAATACAAATAATGTTTGGAACTGTAGAAGAAAATATTTTTCATAAGTATACATGGGAGAGTGATCAATGGGTCATGTGGAATATTATAGGGATTTATGGAGTTCAGTACTGGAAATAGAGTGGACCCACAAATTTATACACACACTGAACACAGTTCCAAATAATTGGTATTTAGAATTGGAGATGTGCAAGGAAACAACAAGATGGGAAGAACTGGTCCAAAGGTTAAAAATCACATTCACATTTGAACATGAATCTCCATAACTAGCTGCAATGCTATAGGTGATTCGAACAAATATCTTCTCGGAAGAAGAGACGATGGAGGTGGTACCAGTATGTAGCACGCATAGAGCCAAGATGGCTGTCCATGAGCTATTGGAGTGCTAAAATGTACATAAGGAAGAGTATGATATTATGGATATGGATATTATTGTTTCAAGAATATGACTTTGAGGTTGTAGTAAAACAAGGGAAGTTGAATGTAGGACTATATCATCTATCACACATATTGACAGGTGAAGATCAAGGAAATTTAGATGATAGCTTCCTAGATGCGTAGTTATTTTCAATAAGGATGGTGGATGATTACTTCTCATACATTATGAAGATTCTAAGTACAGGCATGGCTCCATATGAGATGAAAGTAGCACAAAAGAATCAATTGGTAGTGAAAGAAGAAAATTATTAGTTGATTGTAGGGAATCTATACAAGTTGGGTGAAAATGGAATACTAAGATGTTGTGTGGTAGAACACCAAAGGTCGATGATATTTGAAGAAGTGAAGGATGGAATTGTTGGACATTATGCAGGGAGACAAACTGTAAAAAATATTTTGTTTGTGGGGATTTGGTGGCCTACACTTCACAAATATGCGAAGGAGTATTGTCAATCGTGTGATGTATGCCAAAGAGTGGGGAAGCCATCTAGGAGGGATGAAATTCATTTAAATCCACAAGTTATGCTGCAAGCATTTGAGAGATGGGCCATAGACTTTGTGGGGCCAATCAACCCACAAGCAATAATATCAAGGGAAAAGTGAATCATCACTATGACAAAATATTTGACAATATGAGCAAAAGAAACACCAGTTACATATTGTACTATGGATATTGTTGCATAGTTTCTATTCGATAATTTAGTCACAATGTTTGGATGTCCACACATATTAATTAGTGATCAAGGTAGACACTTTATGAACAAAACAATTGTAGCATTGAATGAGGAGTTCCATATTCATCGTCAAAAGAGTACATCATATCACCCTCAGGAAAATGGAATAATGGAATATTTTAATAAGATCTTGGAGAATGCCATGAAAAATATTTGTAATGGAGGGAGAGATGATTGGGACTTAAGAGTTCTTGCAGTATTATGGGATCATAGGACTACAAGTAAGAAACTGACATGACAGACACCTCTCAGGTTGGTCTATGGAAAATAAGTAGTAATGCTAATGGAATTTATTCTACCTATCCTGAGCATTGCAACAATCATTGAGGTATCAGACACTGGCGCGATAGAGGAGAGATTGGAACAATTAGCACATCTTGAGGAAGAGTGGTTCATTGTAGGATTCCATCAACAGGTTCAGAAAGCAAGAGAGAACTCTTGGCATGATCGACACATTAAACATAAAACATTTCAAGTAGTATATCTACTACTACTTTATAACAATACGTTTATGTAGCATCCAAGAAAGTTTAGAATCCACTAGTAAGGACCTATGTGATTCAACAAGTAACATAGACAGGTGTTGTGCGGTTGGAAACCTTGAATAGATATGTCTTTGAAGGAATGGTGAATGGAAGTTGGCTATAACTCTATAGAGACGACTGACAGTGTGCACAGTAATCTGGGTTGTGCCAGAACAAGTGTAATATAGTAGTTGTACCATAGTAGGAAGGAAAAACAAATAAAAAGTACAAAAATGAAGAAAACAAAATAAAAAGTATATACAATAAAAAGAAAAAGAGTGTTTGAGTACCAAGGCATCAGAGCTTGCACATAAGGAATGGTGATCACACATCATAATAACATTGCGCCAATTTAAGAGAAAATAAAAATATGAGAGAGATTGCAAAGTACATAGATGAAAAAACAAAGAACCAATGCGTAGTTTGGAAATGAAAAGACCATTAAAAGCATTAAAGAATGAAAATGACATTATGAAGTGGGAGTGATAGGTCATAAAAGTGTCATGTAAGTCTTAAATGGTAAAATATGTCGGTAATCACGACAAATTGACAGTATGAGGGAAACATCACATGAAAGATTTGGTAATAAAGGAGAATTTAGTTAACAACTCATCAATCATGGTGGTGGATTGGACAGGGAATTTAATTCAGGATGAGATAGGTATAGTTGGTAGGAAACCACAAAAAACTAGGAATTCGTTAAGTCAAAGTCATTGTTGCATGTGAGCATGAGAGAAAAGAAAAAACTAGAGCGAATTGGGGAATAGAGTCGAGCTACAACTACCATAGAACAAACACAA
>ML852961.1:3933-29971 GCA_009831015.1 Picea engelmannii | reverse complement strand
AGGAACCCCATTTATCACATCCCAAAATAAAGGAGGCAACCTTCATTGATAGGATCCAAATTAAAGGAAGTGATAAGAAGAAGTTGCCAAAAACAAGAAGTAGACAGGAAAGGACAAAAAAGAAGAAATGCATGAAAGGGACTGTGGATATGAACAAATATTAAAAATCAAAGGCATTGAGTAGAAGGTTCCTATAACTAATGAGAAGGAGACCTCTTTCCGAAAGAGACTTGCTTTTCATAAAACAAGGAAAGATGAGAGCATTGTTTTTTATTCTAGTAGTTTGAACTCTTCTAAAAATTATGGCGTTGATTATATACCTAGCACTAATAATAAGTATCACTTCATATAAATGGTGATGAAGCATGAAGGAGGTCAAGTTGTAATTGAGGAGGTGTTGGAAGTTGTCCCAACACATTGTTCAACTAAATCAACTCAAGGAAGAAGGTCCTTCCTCACCCTAGCCTAGTAGAAAGTTAATAAGAAATTTGAGAAGGTAAAAAATTATCATTATTTCGAAATTTGAGAAGGCCTCTCTAAGTTAATATGAAATTTGATAAGGCCTCTCTAAGTGGCAAAAAATTATTTTTATTTCGCTCAACATTCGTGGATTTGGATCTGCCACCAAGAAAAAACCTCAAGAGGGTAGTGGAGAAGTATAAACCTAATACTATTTTTCCACATAAAACTATGTTAGGAGGAGAGGAAACCAAGAGTATTTTAAAGTCTTTATTTCTGTTAATATTATGGTAGATGCGGGAGGCATTTACCCTGCATATATTTTATATTGATCGGTCATTTGCAATATAATATTATGTTATATTATATGGCCCTGCATATATTTTACAGCGTTGCTGCCATGATCCCTTGGGACTGGCCATAACATTCACATTCACATTACATCTCTCTTTTTTGTGTTTTGCTATTAAGTGTAGATTACATAAACCCTAAACCTATCAAGACAAACCCTAAACCCTTAATCCCTCAACCTTAATTAATCACTAATCTTTTAACATAAAATCCCTAAACTCCATAACCCCTTAGCCATCGACCCTTAAACACTTAAACCCTAATCCCTAATCCATGTCTATTTTAAGGGTGGAAGATATTGTTAATGATGAAGAGTGCCCAATGGGCATGGTATCTTCTCTTTGTCTAAAAAAATGGTCATCAGAAGAAGTCTCAGGAAGAGATAATGGCTGCAACATATACCTTATGCTTTTCATTGCAAACCCTAGATTTTCTCAAGACATGGTGTGCAATGTTGATCTTGAATTGAATAATGGCACTGATACTTTTCCTCTACCATCTTGTCTTGATAATATCTCATGTCAAGATGCAAGATTCCCTCTGTTAAAAGATCACTGGAGCATCCTCTTTACTACACTATTGGCACTCCAGTTTACTCGTTACTTCTTCTTCAAGAAGTAAGAAGCATCATTATTATAACAAACTTGTCGCAACATCCGTCAAATGCAACATATTTATAGATTTTGTAACGTTGCAATTCCGACGTAAAAAAGTCCTAAGTGACCATTGGTATTTTGACTTGGTGAACATACTAAGGTGACCGTTGGAGGGGAAAACCTAGTTTCCAAAATGTCGCAATTGCAACATACATCTTCACAAACATGGCAAGAGAGACGTTCCAGTGGAAAACGTGGAAAGAGAGATGTTCCAATGGAAAATGCGGCAAGAGTGATGTTAACGTGGAAAGACTGATGTTAGCGTGGCAAGTGAGACGTCAACGTGGCAAGACCGACGTTATCGGGCAACATGATTTTTTTATTATAAATTTCCTCTATTTTGCAACAATATGGACAATTTTGTCCATAACGCCGCAAATAAAACATTGGGATTTTTACAATATGTACTAGTGACACTTCTCAAACATCCATGTATATGACATCTATCCTTCTCATCCTGCTCCAATTTTCTCGACTCGTTCCTCTGAGAAGTTCCATCCGAATAGCGCGCATAAGTAATTCTTTGACAACCGACCTTGCATGCGGTTCACTTGGAACTCTGGTTTCCCCAGCTTCCTTGTTCTTCTTTGGCCTTCCCATTTTCTAGGGTATTTTCTGCTGGCAGGACAAGGATTCTGACGTATTTCCTTCCTGCACAACCTCTTCCACTCCAGTCTTTGCGCGGTGTGATATTACCCTTTCCGCAGACAGAAAGGAATCTCCCTTTGGATCCTTGGGGATGCCCATTGTGGGAAATAATGAGTCCAAGTTGCTTCCCAACCATCCTAGTTCCTCGACTACCAAAAATTTAATCAACAAAACGTGAGAGTGTTTCCTTTTCAATCACTCCACTTCATCTTGCGCATTGCTTGCCATCTCTCGAAGACTCTGGTGCAGGAAAAAGGGTATATTTAATGGTCTCCTTCCTGTGACATGCATCAACAACCTAATGTGGTTCGAATGTATCCTATCGAACCTCCCTTCATAGGATCAATTTCTAGAAAGCTTCTTGCAAATATATTCTCGGGACGCCTGCCTCGACCTTCCCACCTAAGCAATCCCGCTTGATAAAATCCTCATAACACTATGCGTCCAAGGGCATGCCCTAAAAACACCTTTCACTGCATGGAGGGATCTCTATTGTGGTTGTCACAGTTTCCTCAGTTACCTGAAAAATGACACCTGAGATCACCGCACATAATCCATTGAAACTGAGTGTGAACTTCTTGGCTAGTCTTATATTGAATCCTTGAATTTTCCTGTAAAAGGCCATGCACCTGAACTGTTCAAAGGACTCTCTGACCTCTGGATCTTCGTTGATCAAAATCAAATTTTGGTGCTTGGGCGCAATGCTTCTACCACTTCATGCGCCATTCCTTATGTTTTAGGAGGTTGCCATGGTGAAACACATATTTTCCCCATGCACGATGAATTAGGCACAGGCCCAAGGCAGTAGTCCTGATCAACCTGGGCTTGCGAGAGAAAACTGTAAACAGTGCATAAGCTGGAGTTGCAAATAAGATGCGTGCAAAACATCTGAAATTTTTAATAGAGAAGGAGGGAGATGGAATCGTGTCGAGGAACACTGAATTCATGGAGATTGGATGTTTCAAAACAAACTGCAGATTTTCCATAGCACATTCGCGTGTGTAAAACACAATTGATAAGGGCTGCAGGGCATACACGATACGAACACCGTGATTTTTCATTCTTCCAACCTTCATAATGAGCTTATGATGGTCACTGTACTTGCTGACGTGACTTCTATAAGAAACTTGCCTCAACTCGGGGCACGTAGAACTCCCTTTTTGACAGGACCTGACTCTTTGGGAACAAACTCGTACTATTTACACATGGTTTGACTCTGACATCCCTTCCCGACTCCAAGGGCCAACCGACCACTTGATGACTTCAAACCCTTTTTTGTTAATTACCTAACCTCACATGCCTTGATACACAGGCCATCACTCGACTAAGTTCGACCCTAACTGAAAAGAAAAATGGCCGTGCTAACAGATCATATTTATCAATTTATGAATAAATGTAAAAATTTTAAAATCACTAATGATAATGAAATTTGTAGGTTTTTTACTCTCACGTTCCAAGGTCGGATTCATAAATGGTAAAAAGCACTACCAACTAAGTCTATACATTCATGGAACCATTTTATGGAGTTTTTTCTGTTGACCCATCAGAACTATAATTATGAAGAATTGTGTTTAGAAATTGAAAATCTTTCTATGCATGCAGATTAATCTCTTGATGAATTTTATGCTAGATTCCTGTCACTTTGTTTTAGTTCCATATTGAGGACTTATCTTCAACAAAAGATATGATTTAATGTTTTACTTCTCTATTTCATCCTACCAATGAACGTAGGAAATCAAATGAGGATGAACATGATGTGTTAGATCCATTAGTTAATTTTTAATCGACATCTAATTTTATTGAACCCACAAATGAATTTGAAATTGTATCACAATCACACAGATTGATATTTTCTTCACACATTTTTAGATTCCAGAAAAGGGTAGTACAATTTGAAATTTGAAATTTGAAATTTGAAAATGCATATGAAACTTCTCTTAGTGGTTGTGGTTGTTGGAGCCGCCCTTTTCAACTAGTTTAACTGTAATTCTTAAAATCAAAGGTTGGCATTTAAGTTGTCTTTTACTTCATGACCTTTACTCACTGAAAATATCAGTAGTCCTGATATGCAAAGTAGCGATGGACGTTGTACTCCTAAGCCATTTCTATTTAACTGTTAAACGAGATTTTTCACTTTTCTATACCTCGGGATATCGCGTTTCGGGAGTTACAAGTCACATGGTTTCCAAGCCCTTATGTGTGAAGTCGCGAAAAAAACTTGAAAGCTTACCCAGGTTAGCGCTGAGAGTAAAGTTCCTTAAACCTTAGTTAAGTGCTATCGAGATTTCGTGTCTCGACGATCACCCTCCCCAAAAGCCTTACCGTCATAACTCCGATAGGTGAAGTCGCGAAATAGTTTCAAAATTCACCCGGGTTAGTGTTAGGGGTAAGTCATTTTAAATCGTAGTTAAATAATGTCAGGGTTTTGATACTTGGCATTCACTTTTTCAAGAAACATTACCTTCGTAGCCCCAAGTCGTGAAATCATGATATTCACGAAACCACGATATTTGTGAAATCACGATATTAATTAAACACTGATTAATTAAACACTTAATCTGAATCACGTTTTTTCTTAACAAGATTGCGTCATCGCGATCTCGGATTTTAAGGGCTCAAAAGATAGAAGTGAAATCTCCCGATACAACGAACACCGAAAAAGGTGATTAAAGTTTAAAGAAAACCTAATTAAAGAAGCTAAGCAAGATTAATCAGTGCATTAATACAAATATTAACATGTACCATCTATGGGTTAAATTTAAATGTTTTTGCACCAACTTGTGTCATGACCCGTCAAAATTTATAGCATTTATTTGGAGTGATAGGTGAAGATATTTGTTTTTATTGCTAAATCTTTCTCAAAAAATGATTTGATCGTTCTGTTCGTAAGGACGCTGGGGTTTTAAATGGTCGAGATATAGAGTTATTTCTCTCATTGTTTCAAATTTCATTTCTATCTTGCGCAAAGAAGCTTTTCTCACTAGGCTAATTTCTGTATGTATACACATTTTTACTGCAGGACAGCTAAGTTAGAATCCTCTATCATGGCCCCACAAAAAGCTTCCAAGGAGATTGTTGAGAATTCAGGGCAAGGCTTAGATACTGTTTCTGATACTTCACCTCGAAGTGTTGATTCTATCAGAACCTGGTCATATGTCTCCGAGGTTCTTCAGTCCGGATTGGTGAACTGTTCAGATGAATCTAGCGATAATGAGAAGGAAGATTTGGCCACCAAATACAAAATCGTCGTTCAATCAGAGATGCATAAGATAGCGGCCAGGCCATGACTCCTTCCATATTATGATATGATCCGATGGGCATTAGATCATGTAGATATCATGACCAGAACCATTATTAGCGAGCAGAAGGTGACTATTGGGACTTTCAGACTAGAACATTTGTAGGTGATGTACCAATTGTCACCCACACCAAACTTCTCACACAACGTCGAGTTTCTGGAAGGTTTTAAGCAAAAATAATGTGAGCAATATGACATAATCTTGTCTGGTCTGATCAAAGATTGGGTCTCGTATCCTGCAAAGTTCAGGGCAGATGGCAATAGAGTTTATTCAATCTCTTCCCTAGAACCACAATTCAAATATATAGCAATGATGACATGTAGGTTGTATGGGAAGGAGGACACCACACATTTTTTCCTCTCGTGGGTACCTTTGATTCATACAGTCACTGAAGGTTGTTCCTTCGACTGGGCCAAATTGTTATCCAACAGTTTAACCAGCCGGATTACTGAATACCTGATGCAGAAGGTGAGTGGGAAGGCCGCTTCATTTTTTATGTCCGCCAACATCATAGATGTTGTTTGTTTCATGACGCCTTTCCCTTTAATGAGCTGGAGCTGGACTCCATCTGAGGCTGAGCCTATCCATGTCTACCACTTCAAACTTTGGGAAGATAAGGAAACATAATTTATATATGAAAATTTCAAGTGGGTAATGGTACAAATGCATATCTCCATCTTCGGCAACCCACCACCCAGGATTTCAGATAGCATTGCCACCAACTTGAGAAACGTAGCCGATTGGTACATAGAGGTGGAATTTTCATGCATCAGGGTTTTCAGTACCTCTGTTCCCCCCTATGCTCTACCGTTATTCATACCGAACAGGCTGGTTTGTCGCGAAATTGTTAGGCAAAATGTGATTGGTGGCATAAGTAAAGAGCTTAAAGGATTTTCAAAGGAGGTATGGCCGCCCTTCTCCATTCATTTGAATACTTATTCTTTATTAGATTTTGGACATGCAAAAGCTAAGGCGGCGACTTTGGAGGATATTAAATTGGTCCACATTGAGTTCAAGAAGCATGACCCACATAGGATCGTGGGAAATCACATGGTGAGTTGTGGCCTTAAAAGGTATGAACATGAGCATTTGCCTCATGATGACATCTTCCGAGGAGTGAGATCCTATGCCGAGGTTCTCAGTCGGATTCAAACTCTGTTGCCCGAGGAGAGGATTGATTTCTTCAAATTTCAGGAACATCGATGGAGCTTCCTTCCCCTATTCCTATAGGGTAAGAATCCGCTGACTGCAGATGTACAGAAAATGGAGGCCAAGGGCTCCAAAGATTCAGGACCTGACCAAGAGGAACACCAGGAAAAGAAGAAGCAAATTGGGGGCCCAAAATAGGAAGCTGAGATCTCCAACCCTTAAAGAAAGCCAACCCTGGCTGTTACCCCAGGGAAATTGTCCAAGCAGATCGACAATCCCATCATTTATGTTACTCCCCTACAGTCCACAAAGGGGATCCCATACGCATGATGGATTTTTGGTGAAGAATTAACACCTATAACTGTGGAAGAGCTGCCTCCGAATGATTTTTTCTTCGATAAGAAGAGAAAGGCCGTTGCGAGAGAAGAACTTTATCAGGAAGCAAGCAAGGTAGCCAAGAAATTTAAAATCCTTGATGATGGGAGAGCCATGAAAAAATAGGAATTTGAAACTTAGATAGCAGGGACATTGGGGGATTTGCTACAACCAACCAATATTTTGTCGAGTCCCTAAAAGAACAGTTGAAGCGCAAAAACCTCTTGAGAAAAACTTTGGAGGATAAGCTGGCTACAACAGAAGCAGCCGCCAGAGATCAGGTGGACACAGGTATAGAGCTAGCTAGGGCAACCAATCAAAAGGAAATCGAGCGGCTCAAATATGATCTCAAACAAACACAACAAATGGCTCAGACTAGCCAATCATAGATAAGTCAGTAAGGAGAATTGATAGGGAAACTACAGGCCAAATTAAATTTCACTGAAA
This sequence comes from Picea engelmannii, assembly GCA_009831015.1. NCBI lineage: Eukaryota > Viridiplantae > Streptophyta > Pinopsida > Pinales > Pinaceae > Picea > Picea engelmannii. The sequence continues at coordinate 22,587 of ML852961.1, read as the reverse complement.
GCCAGATGATAGATATCGGGATATTCTAATCCCAAGCCATAGAAATCTAAAAAAGAGTGTCGGCAACTCAGCAAGATTTACTTGCTAAATTGGAAACTATTCAAAATCACTGCCAACTCATTGATCAAGTACTAGAAAACATCTCCTTCATAGAAAAAGAAGTTGGGGTGGCTCGGGTCACTTTCCAAGAAGTTGTTATAGCCACGAAAAAAAAGGAAACGGGCAATAGTTCCAAGTTTTCCATCCCAAAGCAAACTCGAGGTAACATCTTGCTGAAGGCATGGGAGCATAACATATCAGAAGGCAAACAATGAGCTAAAGAGGTAAGAAACTCTTGTGAAGAAACTTTCGGCTTCATAGATGGGAGTTTGTTGGATCTCGATGGTGAAAACAACACTGAGACATTGGGCCAGATTAATATAGCCAAACACCTATTTAATATCAAGGAGAATGAGGAAAGAGATTTGGCTGAAATATCACAGATAACTCAGTCGGATATAGTCCAAGTAGATAAATGGATAGTAAAACCAAGTGTACATTTATGTTCTATCGGCGCTGAAGACCGATAGGTAGAAGGAAAATTTCCACAATTAGTCAAGGATTGTTACACATGTGAAACAAATAATCAAGCAGAACCTTCCAGGTTGATAGTCTAGTTGGTGGAGAGGTGCGTCACTTGCATTGATCATGCGAAGGGGAAGGTTTCTGGTACCAAATAATGACATGTGTCTTCTTGTTCAATTTTTAGAACCTAAAGTTCAAAGGAAGGAAGTTGCTCCATCCACCTGAAAGAGGACAAAGACAAAGAATTGAAACACATAAGTCTCCCTTTTGTAACCGAAGAAATTCCTAAAACGATTGAGATTCTAGCGTATAGAAATTTCTATAAATATGCACTTTGAAGAAAGAAAAAAGGCTGGACCTTTTTGGTCGATTGTAATAGAGACTCTCTCATTTTGAAATTTAATACAAAGAAATCTAAAGACTCCTGATTCTGTCAAGACTGTGTTATGAGTTTGTTTCCTCTATGATTTCATATTCAATTTCATTCTGCTTATATATGTCTGATGAATGTTTCATTGTAATTTAGTAAAACCTCTACAGTGGTGAATAATTTTTAGTTGTCTATATCGTTTACAATTTTTCCTCTGTATCGTCTATTAGCAGGTACAAGACTTGTGAACCCTTTAAATTGTCATATTTTATGCTTCATCAGATTTCTTCTTATCTTATTTTCTTCTTCTGTTTACAGGGTGAGATTCTCCCTTGATAGGAGACTCGCGTTATAGACAACTTAATGTTTTTCTCACATTTCACACACCATCTATTTAAAATATAACTCAATTACAGGAAAAGGCCTTTGGTTTGCACTTTATCTTTAATATTGGATTCAAAGTTCTCTTTTATAAGATCAAATTGATACAGTATCAAAAAACTCAAACTCTCCTTTAATTTTCTTGTTCCTCTATGATTGTGCCTGTTGCGGGACAACCTAATATTGAACCTGACTTGTCGGGCCAAACCCATATCTCTTTAAACATTTTCGATACCATACTTAAAACAACCACCACCCGGGTTGAACTTGAATGTTCATGGGCCGCGATTGAATGAGATATAAACATCCAGGAATAGTTGGAAGCGAGACAACGACAACCTGGAAATCAGCCTTAGCTTCCTTTCCCAAAGGTTGACTCTTCTCCCTTTTTATCCTTTACTCACTTTCAGATTCCTAGACATTGTACTTTCTAAGCCTTAAGTACAGACTCTGGAACAACAATGTTCATCACGAAGAAGGTTCAATATAAGTTAATGAAACTCAAGATTTAACTAATGAAAAAATTGATCCCTCTTCTTCAGAGGTAAATTCAGAACTAGTTCTTATTCATTCAACAAAAAATTTTATTGTTTGTTCAGAGTTCTAATCTTATCAATGATGATGGAAATCACGATGATGAAAATATTTTGAAAGCATCTAATTTTTTGTACTCTAGTAATACTATGTTTTATATCCATATTTATTTTGTAATCTAGATACATATCATCATTATACTAATTCTTTTGTTGAATCATTTTCTTCAACTAGTTCAAATTTGTTGCAGAAAGAAACTTTTCTGGATGATGATCCTTTTCCTATCAATGTTAATTCTGAATCTCTTTCTTAGTCTTTTAATGATGTCTTCGATTCAAATATTCTAGGTGATTTGCAAGAGAAAGACATATTATTTGATGAGTGTTTTGATCTTGATGACATGGAATTGCATTCATTACAAAGTAGAATAGATATAGATGTAGACTTGGATCCAACAAATTCTCATACTTTCACTTTATTACTTTTGTCTAAACACAATTTTGTTTGTGAATTTTTTGATGTGTTTAATTTTTATTCTCATATCTCAATTCCAGCTTCCAATGAAACTCCTTATAATATTTTATTAGAGGTTTGTTTTGATGAACTTTTGTAGAAAATATTTTATAGCAGAATTTTTGTTGAAAATAATTATTTGTCCACTGTTTTCCTTACTAATTTTAGGTTTAGTAAAGTAGATGATTGTGTACATATGGAAATCATCTCGGATAATCACACTTCTTCTTTTCTAACACATGTTTTTCAATATCCTTCATGGAAAGAAGTTAGTTTATTTAAACTTTTGGGGGCTAAGGCAATATATTTTGATCTTATTGAGTCCCCCAAAACAAATCTTAATTAGATTCTTCATGGTATGTTTACAAATTCTTTCAATTGTACATATTAAGATAGAATTGAATCATGGTTAGAAGAATATTATATTAGAAAGTTTCCTGTAAATATGTTTCTTTATTGCGATTTTTAGGAATAAATGTGCATAAATGTGCATAATAGGATATAATTATATTTTGATAGTTTAGTAATGATTCACTTTTTACTGCTAACTCGTGACTGTAGGATTAAAATAACTTGAATGATTTCAATGAAAATTTGACTTTACTTAGTTGTAGTTTTTTTTTCTTTTGTAGAGTAGAGTAGATTAGGAATATGAGTAAGATAGTTTAGTTTTATTTTCTAGATTAATTTTGTTGTTGAATAAGCAAGCAAAAAAACTTTTAAGAAAAATCATTTTAATTTTGGGAAAAAAATAGATAATGGTGAAAATATATTTCTGATTTTTTTAATTTATTTTTTTCAAGAATAAATTTCAAGTATTTAACAATATTTATGTTGATATTTTACTAAATACTTGATGATGGATATGAAATCATTTCCTTTATGGATTGTTTTGTTTTATAAACTTTATGATTTCCTTAGTTTAGTTTCGATAAATATTATGATCATAGACATATGTAAACTTGGACCAAGATGCAACTTCTTCATGCTTTTTAACCTTGATCATGTGAAGAGGTTACTTTTTTGAAATATGAACTTTGAAGGATATCAAGATCTCTAGGATAAACTAGTATGACATTCTTCAAGGTAAAAATGCATGTGTTTATTTTCATCTCCTAGTAATTTTCTGATTTCATTTTAATCTTTATTTAATATTTTCTGATATGAGTTTTGGTTTTGTAGGTTTTTGTTCGTTTTGTTGAAGGTTTTATTTTTCTCATAGCTTAGATTAGAAATCCATTGGGTTAATTTACATGTTCTCTAGTTTGGTAAAGAAGTTATGATGGTGTGATGTTGTAAACAAGTTATATCAGGGAGTTTATGCACGTTACTCTATTTTTGTTCAACATCTTGTCCTTTGGTTTGTAAAAAATTATTGTAGGTATGATCCATAATTAGTAATAGATAATTAGTAAGGATTTTCAATTAAGGTTTAACTTTGAGGAAATATATTTGCAAAGCAGGAGACACCTTGATGTGATTTTATATTTTGCTCATAACTGCTCAAATTTAAATTTTCCTTCTGAATAAAATCTTGATTAATAATCTGCCATACAATGAAAAATTATCATACTCTTAACATAAAATAAAGAACAATTTTTTCAGAGAAAATATTTACTCTTTGTGTTAAGATCTCTTTTCTTATTTGGCCTGGTTAGATTCTTGATTATTCTTGCTTCTATTTTTGTTTGTTTTTCGTTTCTTTTGCTTGTTTTTGGATTTCAGTCTCTTAAAAGCAATCAAAGACATGATGTGTACTATATATATTTTGTTTATGCATCCTTAATGATAGAGAATAATTATTAGATTACATGAAGATAAAATATTTATCATTCATATTATTTTATTATTTTATCATGATAACAAATCCTTTTATGATTGATTCATATTTTCCAAGAAAATTTACTTAGGAAAATACTTTGAAATGAGGTCTTTTCAGAGTTATTTTTCTTTCCTATATAAATAAAACTAAAACTATGAGAATAAAAAATCACAAGATGAAAGGCTCAGTTTTACCCCATGAGTTTTACCCCATGAGTTGCAATATATCAAAATGAATTTCATATCACCCTGCTTCCTATTCACCATTGCAAATTACAATCTTAAACATTTTTATCAAAAGGAGATTAATAAATTATAATACATAGGAAGCTTAAAGAACCAAAAGGTGTGGGAAGTATATAGAGACCCGTCAGGGCTATGGATGCTCACTGGTAGTGTGCCAATGTATACATGATATCAAGGCAACTTTAACGGGGATATGGATGCTTGCTGGTAGCGAAGTAATGTCGGGTAACAGAAAGATGAGATAAACTGAATGCTCTTACTCATGGTAAGTAAAATGTTCTTAGTAGTCAAATCGAAAACTTATTTCTCATTTGTTCTTGATTTAACCTCGTTCCCTCTGCAAAGACCAAGTGAATAGTACGAGTATGAATGTATTTTTCTTGTTCTTTAAATTAGTCACAAGGAAGTTATCATTGATATTTCAAATTGATGAATTCTATTATTTCTATAATCTAAGTTTCTTTCCTTTATTTTTCATGAACAAAGATGATTGGTTCTCCCAACATGACGCCAATTGTTGAGGAAAATAACAACTCTCTTATCTTGTTCTTTTGGTTGATAGAAAATTAGGGTCCCTTTTCATTTTAGTGAGAAATTTTCCTTTATCTTTGTTTGAGTCTTTTTTATTTGATTGGTTTGCATATAGCTATGTAAATATTTTTATCATAATTGTGATTAAAATTGTTTCCATTGGACATTATTATATTCTTATGAATTCGCTAATTATTGAAAATGAATTTAACATCAATTCCTCATACTAATATCGACTTTTTATTTCATTTCTAATTTCATGACTTTTAATATGATATTCAAAGCAAGATTAATTTCATGACTTTTAATATGATATTCAAAGCAATATTAAGAGGAATTTATCTATATCATCAAATAATTAGTTTGTGAATTCATGACTTGTCGAAGATGATTCATGTTTTATTATCCTATTTCAAAGATATAATTCAAGAATAAATTCTCTTTTATTGTTATACAATACTTTTGTTCTTGTATTCCTAACTTAATTATTAACTTCAGGATAATATTTTTAAGGGTTGACTTCATTTGAAATTAGATCTAGTGATTATGATCTCTATCATGAATTGAATTTATTAAGAATGGAAGAATTGATTTTATGTATTTGGATATTTTGGTTTGATTAATTCATTACTATTAAAATCATTAATATGAACCCTTTGATCTGATCACTTCAAAAGTCGAGCATACAGCTCTCACTACATCAACTCTCAAGCAATAATTACAACAACTTTGGGTGTTAAACGATGCACTTAGTCATCAAATGTTTTAATGGTTTGGTTACATGGCTTATTATGCTTATAACATGTGGATTGTACTGATTCCTGTCATACCCATCACTTATTAAAATTCACTGTCATTTGAAACTTGGCAAATTGAAATCAAAGTACATTTCGAGTCTGGACTGTTATGACTCATTACATTTCTACATTCTTCAGGTTTTTTTAAGTTTCATCCTTTGAGTTGGGGTCAGTCTCCGTGCATGCACATTGTTTCTCTTTGTTTACACCCAAAAGTTTCCTCTGTTAAATTTCCCATCGTTTTCATGGATCCGGTGGTGAGAATTGAGCCTTCAGATCTTGAACTCCTAGAAGCATAGTAATAATGATGGGCTCTGTTTAAAAGAATCGGTTGGTGTACATTTGTTAAATATTTTCGAGTTTATAATATAGAAGTGGCTAGGGTTTTTTCTTAGAATTTTAATGGTAGGAGACACATAGTTTGAGTCTCAAGTGAATGAAGTCATGATAGATGAAGCCACCCATATGCCGATGGTAGGAGAGAAATGGTCTAAGAACTTCCCAGTGAAAGCCATACCCTGGAATGAATTCTTGGTCTCAAAGAAAATAACATACAACCGTAAAGGTATTCCTATCACTAACCTGAAATGCAAATGGCCAAGTTCTATCAAAGGAGATTGGGAAATCCTGATAGAACATTCATCCAAAATGATAAATCGTGAAGAACATTTGAAGAAGATGAACACTCAAAATCAAATCAAAAGTAATAAATTGGCAAGGAAGTTGGCTTGATCCCATAGAAAGAGATCTAAACAAATTTCTGACACTACTTTTCCTGTTGAATTTATCAATCTAGAAGAATCGAAATTTGATGAAAACATTAAGTTAGAATCATAAGAAAATGTCAAATATGATTCTGGGTTTCATCCCTTTTTGCATAATGGAACAAATTCAAATAATGATATTCCAAAACATGTTTCTTCTTCTATTGATTGCCATCACAAAAAGTATTCAGAAGTGTTTGAAGATTTGGTTCTAGGAGGAAATATATTCCGATGTAGTCCCGGTTTTGAAGAGAAATATCATCGAGCTCGAATTAGGGAATCAACAACTAAGGATACAAAATAGGAATATAAAGGAACAATATGAGAATCATATTTCTGAATTAAAGAAAAAGTTTGAAAATGCTGAAGGTTCAATGATGGTAAAGTCTTTAGGAGTAATGTGTTTGTTACCTTAAATCTGAAGAATATTTCAAATGTTAAATGAAGATGTCCAATTTTTATTTGATTTTGTTTTGAAGTTTAATTTTTATTTTGAGGTATGCATATCTTTTTTTTTTATTGAATTAATTGTATTTTCTTATTTTAGGGTAGATAAAGAATGATAGTTTTTGTAGCCACTCATTTTAAAGTTTGTTTGTTATTAATTTGTTTTATTTTATGATTTACATGCTTCAATATAATATTTGTATCTCTGGAGGCAATCATTCCAAGTGTGCTTTGACTGTTAGTTGTTACAAGCATGTTGGCTATGCAAGATCTTTTGAAAAAATAAACTTTTATTTTTGAAAGTTTGTTAGAGATTGGTAATTATCTTCATAGATATTAAAACATGCTATTGATTATTATATATTATTTTCTTCTTATTTTTTTTAGGAGTTAGTATTTATCTTTATTGATGATACAATAAAAAATATTTAAAGAGTATGAAGAGACTCGATGAGAGGGGGATTAGACTTCTCCAAAAGAGGAAACTCTTTACACGGTTGTAAGGGGAAACTTGTTTTGTAGAAGGAGGTTATTTTTTGGACCAGATCACAATGATATTTACTTTGTAATCATTTTGGGCATTTCTATTCAGTTTTGAGCATGGAATAAATATTTTATGTAGTTTTATTTATCTTCTGTTCCAGATAAGTAAAATTATGAATTCAACATTATTTTTATAATCATCATGATTTGTGCTCGTCTAAAACTATTGTTAAGTTATCTTTGCAGGTTTGGTTAGAGTTAGACTAAGATTGAATATTGTGTTCAGGTAGAATTGTATGTGTTAGTTTCTAGCTATATATCAATTTAATGTCATATTTATCTTGATGCTTACTACTATTGTTCTATGAGAACTATTTCTGTAGTATGACATATATCCTTTTATCTTGAATACAATCATCGTGGTATTGAATCTAAGTATATGCATCCAAGGATCTGATTACTATTTATCATAAAATTGTAAATACATATATGATTGAACAAATGGCAAGTCATATCGAGTTATTCTTTAATTTGTTAGCTCATTTTAACCTTAGGTTCAATTCTGATCCTTTATCTTTTATCTTTCTCTTAATTGAAAGTTGGACTATTCCTTCTCTTGATTAAGATAGATTATATTTTCTTTTGGTTGTCTACATGTTATATTAGATTTCATATTGCATTCAGATAGTCATTGCATTGCATTTTGAAAGTCTCCTTTCATAGGAGAAATATTTTTTGTGGCCTAGATGAGCCCACATTTCAGCCATACCAAAGACTACCTCTTACAAGCATGTTGCAAGAAGGCAAGTCTTTTCTTTCTTCTTGTTGATTTCATTTAGCATTATCATACATCAATAGGAAGTGAGTAGTTTTAGAGTTGTTTTAGGTTAGATTAGTTTAGATTAGGATTAAATTTTAGTTTAGGTTATTTTTGGGTAAGGGTAACTAGACCAATTTAACTAGTCAGAATCACCACACCAAACGAATAAGGGTCCAATTGGGGACCTAACCAGGTGATCTCCTTAATGTTGAACATGGCATGTTTTGGCCATAAACACCATGCCATGCCTTGCCTTGCCTTACCATTCCATGCCATGTCTTGCCTTGCCAAGCCATGCCTTTACAAAGCCATACCTTTCCTTGCCATGGCATGCCATGTCATGCCTTACTATGCCTTGCCATGCCTTTCCATGCCTCGACATTCCTTGCCATGCCATGTGTTGCATTGCCTTACAATGACATGTCTTGCATTTCCTTTCCATGCCTTGCCTTGGATAACCACAATTCATCTAAAAGGTACTTTCATTATGATATTCATAAAACTAATTGTTTGTAAAAATATAGTTATTTTCATCACTAGAGAGAATTTGTTATCGAGTAAATTTAATAAAAAACATAATGTAATTCATGTATCATACCTTTTTGTTTTTCTTAAAGAAAATAATGCTTGTACTAAATGAACAAGTTTAATACATAAAAATTACAATCAAAGGACTCATTAAGCATGCAATTCTACAACTTTTTATCCCATCTATCTTAGATAAAAATACTTGCATGAGAATTTCAATGTCATAACATAAGATCTCTTTATTCATATATCTAAGGTATCTTCATAGTTGTGAAACATGGATTATCATAATTAATAGGATTTACATAGAAAGTGATGTCAACTAAATAGGTGTATGTCACATCCTTATGGTGTAGTCTCATTATACTATTGATCCATAATTTATTTTGGATTGCATGGAAAACACCATAACTTCAAGGCCCTATTTAAAATCAAAGAAATAAAAACTAATCTTTCAACTCAATAACTTTTATAACGAGATATAACAAGTAGACATATACCTAGACCTAGACCTAGACCTTTCCTTTCCTTGCCATGTCTATCTTTGCTTAGCCTTTTCATGTCTTAGCTTACCTTACCTTTTCATGCCTTATCTTGCCATGCTCTAGGTCATGGTAATGGTGTAGGTATAGGTCTTAGTCTAGGTCTAGGTATAGGTCTAGGTCTATGTCATGGTTTAGGTCTAGGTTTAGGTCTATATCGTGGTCATGGTTTAAGTATAGGTCTATTTCCAACATGTCCCTAAATGATTTGAGGAGGTGAGTTGAAACTCACAATAAAACTCAAATGGGGACTTAGATTGATGAATTGTCGGTTGCATTGGATTTGAGGCATCGATTTTCAGCTAGTGGCCCCCCTCCACTATCATTTCATTTCCTGGAAAACCATTTGTTGGAGGATCTTTGGGACTAGGGTCAAGCGCAATGAGGCATAGTACAATTTATGAATAAGAGGTAGATTTTCAAGAAAATTGTGCCAGGAGATTGTGGGTAGTGTGGTCGTGTGGGCCTTGGAAAAATAGATGTGAAAGGTCTTACGGAACTATGTTATGCTACTCAGTTTGGATATTATTCCCCCAGACCAAATTTCCAACATGTCCTTTAATGGCTTGAGGAGGTGAGTTGCAAATCATGATAAAACTCAAACCGAGACTTGGATGGACAAACCACCAGCTGTATTGGATCCGGGGCACCGAGCTTCAACTAGTGGGGCCCCTCTACTATCATTGCATTACCCGAAAACCAATTTGTTTGAGGATCTTCGACACTATGGGTTTGCTCAATGAAGCATAGTGCAATTTCTAAACAAGAGGTTAATATTCAAGAGCACTATGTGGGGAAATTGTGGGTAGGATGCTCACATGGACCCTGGCCAAATAGACGTGGGAGAGATTAAGAAACTCCATTATGCTACTCGGTTTGGATTTTATGCCCCAAGACCAAATTGCCAACATGTCCCTAAATGGTTTGAGGAGGCGAGTTGCAACTTGAGATAAAATTGAAATTGAGACTTTGATGGACGAACCGTCAGTTACATTTGATCTTGGGAACCGGGTTTCAAATAGTGGGGCCCCTTCACTGTCATTATGTTCCATGAAAAATTGTTTGATGGAATATCTTTGGCACTAAGATTTTGCTCAATGAGGCATAGTGCAATTTCTGAATAAGAGGTCAATTTTCAATAACACTCTGTCAGGTGGATTGTGGGTATCATGGTTGCATGGGCCTTGGATAAAAAGACACATGGGATCTTATGGAACTCCATTATGCTACTCGGTTTGGATTTTATTCCCTTGAACCAAATTGCTAACATGTCCCTAAATGGCTTGAGGAGGCGAGTTGCAACTCGTGATAAAACTAAAACCAAGTCTCCGATGGACGAACCATTGGTTGCATTGGATTCAGGGAACTGGGTTTTAACTAGCGGGGCCCCTCCACTATCATTATTTTTCTCGGAAAAATGTTTGATGGAGGATCTCCAGAACTAGGGTTTTACTTAGTGCTTATTACATATGTTTGACAATTTAATACCTTGTAAGGCTAGACATTGCAAGACATGGTAAGGAAAGGTACGACAAGACATGGAATGGATTGGAAAGGCAATGCATTGCATGGAATGGAAATTAGAGATAAATTATATTTATGATTTTGAAATAATTGGTAGGAGAACAATTGGTAAGAGCTATTTGATTTATGATTTTGAAATAATAACCTATTTACACCATATTCATCAAATCTATGTCCATTTGAAGCTAGAGATACCAACTTATGATAAAAACTTAGTTTTCATCACTCGTTTCTTTATCAATAGGGGCATAGCATAAAGCCTCAATTTTCATTACTTGTTGTTTAGAAATAGAAGAAACTATCAAATCAAAGTGTTCACTGGGATAGAAGAATTGTTACTACAAGAAGCCAAATATGGACATGGTCAACAAGATTCCATTGAAGAAAAGAAGGGTTGAGAGGATAGGGAAATATCTAAAAAAATTGTACAACAACGTGTGGAAATAAAAACTGTGCAGATAACATGCCTATAATATAATTGAAAAGGTTAAAATTATTAAAAATATAGTAAGCCATAGTTTCATAATAGTAAGGCATGGCATGGAAAGACAAGACAAGGCATGGAAAGGCATGGCATGGCTTGGAATGTCAAGGAAAGGCATGGATTGACAAGGAAAGGCAAGGCATGGAAAGTAAATGCAAGGAATGGCATGGCATGGAATGGCAAGGCAAGGTATGGCATGGAAATGAAAGGTATGGAAAGGCATAGCATGGCATGGAATGACAAGGCAAGACATGGATTGGAAATGAAAGGAAAGGAAAGGCATGGCATGGTATGAAAAGGAAAGGCATGCCATGTAAAGGAAAGGCATGTTATGGCATGGCAAGGCAATCCAAGGCATGACATGGAAATACAAGGAATGTACCTGCATGGGATGGCATGGCAAGCCATGGAAAAGAAAGGCAAGACATGGAAAGACATGACAAGGAAAGGCATAGCATGGAAAGTAAAGGCATGACATGGAAATACATGGAATGGAAAGTGAAGGCAATGCAAGGAATGGCATGGCATGGCATGGCAAGGCAAGGCATGACAAGGCATGTCATGGAATGGAATGGAAAGGCCAGGCATGGCTTGGAAAGGGAAGGAAAGGAAAGGAAATTCATGGCAAGGAAAGGAATTCCATGGTATGACATAGTATGGAATGGCATGGCAAGGAAAGACAAGGAAATGAAAGGCATGACAAGATAAGGCATGGCATGGAAAGGAAAGACATGGCATGGCAAGGCATGACATGGAAAGTGAATGAAAGGAAAGGCATGGAATGGGAAGGATATGTAATTCAAGAAATGTAATGACATGACATGGAAAGACAAGGCATGTCTTGGCAAGGAAAGGCATTGCATGGCATGTCATGGAAAGGAAAGGCAAGTCATGGAAAGGAAAGGCATGACCAGGAATGGCATGGAAAGGCAAGGAAAGGCATGGAAATACATGAATACCATAAGAACCATAAAATGAAGACAAAATTTCAATCATTCATAAATATTAAATATTGGTCAATTATTCCTTTTACATACTTCAATTAGTCATTCAAGTAGACCATAAGGATCACTTCTAATATTGATGGTCCCCATTAAATTCTTGTGCTCATACTAAGGAAATAAGTATTGTACCTTTGATAAGTTCTTACTTGGAATTGTTTGGAGTTGGAGGTTTCCACCAACAACCAAGTTCGTAAAGTGGTATATGAATTCACCTAGTCTATAATCTTTAAATACATAACCACCTTTCCTCCATGTTCTTTCATCCCGTGTTAGATATTCTTCTTTAATAACCATCAACCCAATCAGAAATTCAATGCCTTTAGAGCCTGCTACTAATTGCATGAGGATTTGCTTTCCCTCTAAGCAACATTCCAACCAATAACCAGTGACCCATTCATTACCTCTTGGAGATGCCACTGCATATATGTTCCCTACAAAAAATGGAGTGCCAAAACATGACTCCACTAAATGACCAAAGCATGCTAGTTATTCAAAATTAAATAGAAGGTTTCAACAAACTTGGAAGTACAATATCTAAGACATGATTATAATCTGTTGAAATACTTGATTGGTCCTCCTCCAATTGGGATAATTTTGTAGTTATACGTTGACCAATGGGGAGTGATACATGATCCCATATACCTACCTATTCTATTGATTCACAATCATCCCATTCATTACTACTACATGGACCACAGAGGCAATAGAGTTTTCTCATCCATATTTCAACTATTTCATTGTTTGATGTTTGAACTGAATGGAATCCACAAGTGCCCTATATTATTTTTCATTCATACCACTGTGATCAATCTACATTGACCACCTCCCAAAAATATCTATGTACATGTCCTTTCCTGTGTGATTGGTATTCAAGATTTCTTGTTCCCTCTCCCATTACTGAAGAACACCATTCAACAATATATTTTTCATCTCAAATGAGGGAAGTAGTTGTGAACTTCATTTATTTCCTGCGTAATGCTATTTTAGTGCATGCACATGCTCCATCATGCTCCCCTTTCCCGTGCCCAGACTAGAAATAGTTCTAGATGTGTGATACCTTGATTTTTTTGTGCAACATACACAACCATTGAAATACATGAGAATTCTTGAAATGGTCCGCGCAACCATCTGACCAAATCCAATGTTGATCCATATGTATGTTCTTTTCCTTAAGGTGAATGTAAAACAACTAAATGAATTTTTTTACGTAGGCTAGGTCATGGCACAGATCATCGCTTATGTATAAGTGGCACTCCTTCAATATAACTTTATTTTCTTCATTACTATCTATACCATGCTTGTATGTGATATGGACCATTATGTTGACCTAATTTAAGTGATAATATTGGATTTGAATCTCATTTTTCAGTTGAAGGGTGTAGTTCTCAGTAAAATCAACCATTGATAAGACATGACCAATGGGAAATGTATCTCTACATATTCTAAAATGCTCATCATACCATCGAGCCACATGGACATTCTAAACATATTGTCATGTCTTTTCGATGAAGTCCTTCATAAAGTCACTTACTCGTACCTGGGAAGTCACCAATTATGTCTTTTGTATTTCCTTCCCTCCATCAATATCATATGCGACATATTTAAAGATTTTCAAGGCAACCTCCATCCTCCCCAATTCATACTCATCGCTTACATGGATGCACTTTCTCAGTAATTCCAATCCATCGCACCTGGGGCATGTCCCATCTAAGAAATATTTTTGATAAAATGTACATCCCTCTAGCCTTGTACACAAGATGTTTTGAATAAAGTCTTTAGTTGACGATGCTGGAAATATAATCGAGCATTACCACAAAATGGTGTTATGAAAAACATAGAATATATATATATATATATATATATATATATCTGTGTGTGTGTGTGTGTGTGTGTGATAATAATAACAATACTCAATGTGATATCGACAAAAACATGTGTTACAATTTTTATTTATTTTAACATAACAAGGATTGCATTTATGGAAAGATCTTTGGCCAAAGTTAAGTGCACTATGTATTGTCCCAAATCTTTCATACAATTCTGTCTGTGTAATGTCGAGAAATTGTTTAATATGGGTTCACAGTCCCTGGATCCCCTTCTCAATTTTAGTACATCTTTTTGGTTGGAAGAAGGCCTAGTGTTTGCATGCTAGAAATAATGTACTAGTCCCTTAACTGCTCCAATTAACTTCATGTCAAAATGAGGTAGCCTACCAATGAAGGCCCACAAATCTATTGGGCCACCTGTGTCAAGGCTATCTCATCTATGAGAATAATTTCTAAGGGTTTTGATATTACATTTCATGAGATGATAGTTTTGCTGGAGCAAGAGATGTTTTCTTGTGGTCTTGCTAACAATTTATTGTGACAAGGCATGTTGGGCTGCATTGTGGTCTTTAGAATGATATTTCTTACCAATTATTTGAAAATCATATACAAGGTTTCTAACAATATGATGACTTGTTTCTAAACTTTTGATTGTTTTAATTCCTAAAATTATCCTAACAACAATCAAACTTCTAGATTTAAAGAAGCCAAAAATAATGGACATTTAGCGGGATCAGATTTTGGTTAAAAATATTATTTAATGATTTTATAAGAATGAAAATGAATAATATAGTTAGGTAACTTACCTTCAAGTGATTCTAGAAAAAAATTATCTACCTGAATGCATTTAGGAGTTTTTCCCCGCACACTGCTCAATCTAGGTATGGATGATGAACCCATGTTCTGGCACTCTTAACCTCCCTGTTGTGGAGTTAACAATGTTGTAGTTCTTCCCCCTTCAATCATTGGTGGATCAAATCTGGTAGGAGAGTGGACATGGGATTGACTAGTTTCTGGAACATCTGACTGTCCAACAAAAGGTTGAACCATAGGAAATTCTTCACCACAATGTTGTGCACCAATTGCCTCTCTATTTTCATTCATTGTATAATCAACTCCATGCAAATCCTCCATCATCTGGTCATCCAAAACAAGTTTTATTGATAAGATACTGCATGTATTGGTCTCTACTAAACTCATGTTCTTTTCTTGTGGTGATGGCTTGAAGAAACAAGAATGACATCTATTCTGCTAGAAATTGGATTTCCCTCTTCTGAAATCCTATGCTTTGACATACACAACTTTTCCTTTTCTCTTTATTCTTCTATTTTTTCAATGGTTTTCTCTTTCCTCAAGGACTTTATTTCATGAATCCATTGGTTCCCTATGTTTAAAGAGAAAAATTGGCTTCCAGGAACCCCACCAAAAATTTGTCTTGGTATTACATAAGAAGACACAACTAACAATTCTAATTCCAAGTGGACAAATTTGTCTTTGTATTACAAAAGAAGATACAACTAACAATTCCAATTGGATAAATTTGTGTTGGTATTATACAAGAATACATAACTAACAATTCCAATTCCAATTGGATAAATTTGTCTTGGCATTACACAACTAACAATTCCAATTGGACAAATTTGTCTTGGTATTACAAAAGAAGACACAACTAAAAATTCCAATTGGACAAATTTGTCTTGGTATTACATAACAAGACACACCTAAAAATTCCAATTGGACAAATTTGTCTTGGTATTACATAACAAGACACACCTAAAAATTCCAATTGGAAAAATTTGTCTTCCAATTCCAATAAGACAGAACCAACAATTCCATTTCCACATGGACAAATTTGTCTTCCAATTCTTCCCACAATTGTCTTGTAATAGCACAAAATTGTCTATGAATTAAACAACAAGACAATTTGTTGGGTATGTGTTATATTCTTTGTACGAGTAGTAGTGTTTGAGTGTCTGTGCCGGGTGCACAAGGGGGTAAGAGGGGGGCGGAGCCCCCCGCATGGGGGTTCGGGGGAAGCGCCCCCGATTTTTTTTTTTTTGGCTGACATATTTTCGCCGGTTTCGGGCCGACATATTTTCGGGATGACATATTTCCGGGACCACATGATATTAGGTGGTTTTCGGCACATGGTTTTTGCCGATGGTTTTCTATTTCCGGTTAAGGAATTAGGGTTTTGGACTAATCCAGGTCATTGGGTTAGGGTTTTGGATGCCGCTGGCTCCTATATGTATATTGTATTGTAAACAATGTAACACAATGTGTATCAATATAATATATGCTGGTTTTCCCGGTTTGGGTTTCCAGGTGAAAAATCTCTGTGTAATGTTTGTGTTTGCCACTGTATCTTTTCTGTTCTTTTCTGAATATCAGTTTGCAGTAGATATTGTACAAGGTTAGAATTTACACTATTTTTGTGTGCAAATGTCAGGTTTGCAGATGTCGGTCTTGAGATAGAGAAGGTAGAGGAGTGTTCCTGTTAAGCCCTAATATTGGCTCATTACCTCTTAATTGGGGCATATTATATTAGTAATGTTATTTTATTTATGTCAGCTTTAGGCCATTAGCTGTAATTATACCTCCTAGTCTCCTATATATACCAAGGAGACATTTTTCGTTTTTAATCATCTTGTACTTGAACATTTAAGTGGGGTAAAAGGAGGTTGCCCCCTTGAAGAGGCTTATTATCTGAAATTATCTCTTTTTTAAGGCGTTGAGTACTTTTTCTGAGGTTTTTCTATGCTATATTGATATTTGGTTCTTAACATATGGTATCAGAGCTCAAGGTCTTGGCGTTTCGTTGCTAAATCTGAGACACCTTGGTATTTTTTCTATAACTTGTTTTCTACAATGTTTCAGAAGCAACGTCATGGAGGATATTTAGTAGATGGATCAAGGTACATTGGGTTCAAAATTCAGCTCTTGAGGCCTTATACTTTTGGAGATACAGCCTGTACAAGATAGGGTTCTGGAATCATCCTGAACTAAGTCATTGCGGAATTTTCGCTATAAAATTTTTTCTATAACGTTTCAGACCCTGAAATTTGGAGGCTATTTACAGAAATTAGTAAGGTGTCTGTGGTAAAAATTTCAGCTTCTAAGTCATCTTAAATTTGTATATACACCCTGTGTAAGATAGGGTATCTGACTAGTCCTATTGACTAGTCTCAATAAGGTGTTATAGGTAAAACAATCATAACTTCTTCCTAGAGTATCCAAATTGAGTGGGACTGGTTTCATTGGATCGTGGATATTTTGTAGTATTTCTGGTGCGAGTTTCATAATTTATATCAATTATTTTGTGTGGGTCATGCTATACAAGTGAGATCTTCTGAAAAGGCCAAAAATCAGCAAGTTGAGGGAAGTTACCGTAAATTCCACTTGGCAAATCCAATTTTGATCAGACCTATGGCATTGTAGAGGAGAAATATCAGAGAACTACATAAAAGAAATTTTCATACCCAGAAGGGACAAAACTTGGGAGATACAACGGAAGAGATATTGTCTAGCAGAACCACCTCAAAATCAAGGTTCAAAAGTGATACTTGGCCAACATGCCACCAAAAAAGGCAACTTATACACCAAATAAGCCTCCAGAAAATCCTACTTGGACTCTTGATGAAGGTGAAGAAATGTGTACGGACATAAATGAACTACAAAAGAAGATGGATTCAATGGAAGCTATGTTGGATACTAAGATGGATGGTTTAAAAGGGGAGATCATGGAAGTATTGAAAAATTTCGTAATAGAAAAGACACCTGAAAGTGAAAATGCATCCCATGAAATTTATGATGAGGACACAAGGAAGGTGAATCAAGAATGGAGAAACTCCAACTTTGGTTTGAAGACCAACCACGCTCCTAAGATTGATATGAGGAAGTTTGATGGCAAGGACCCAATCACATGGATACTTCAGATGGAGCAATTCTTTGATCTCCATAATGTGCCACAAACACAAAAGGTACGAATTTCTTCTTTATATTTAGAACCTAATCAATTTGTATGGTATCGATGGCTTTCTTCTCACAAATCACTCATTACTTGGACAATTTTCATGGAATAAATGGCAGCACACTATGAGGATACAAGGAGTAATACCTTCTTTAGCCAATTGATAAATCTCAAGAAAAAGGGTCTAGTTACCGAGCACATTGAGAACTTCCAAAGATTGAATATAAAGATAATCGATATTCCAGATGAGCACTTGATTGATGTATTCATAGGAACTTTAAAGGATCACATTCAACATGAGGTTCACCTTTGGGAACCCAAATCATTGGAGAATGCATTTAAGGTGGCAAGAAATGTTGAAATTAAAAATATGGCTATGGATACTAGAAGGACCAATCCTAACATCTATAGAGAGAACAATGCTCCTTCTTCTAAAACACCTCAACCTACAAGGTTGACACCTCAACAATTGGAGGAAAGAAAAGCAAAAGGTTTATGCTTTAAT
>ML852959.1:15478-29972 GCA_009831015.1 Picea engelmannii | reverse complement strand
TAGTTTTATTTACGTTTATACAATTTGATGCATCAATATGAGTACAACAAAGGATCTTATATTTGTGAATTTTGGGTGAAACCCGCACAAAGAACCTAGCTAGAGAAATTCACACAACTTAGAAAAAGAAATAGAGAGAGAGAAGCAAGAATGAGAGACAAAATGATAGAATTGTATTAACTAAATGGTAGGGTGAGTAATGCATTCATGAAATAACCTAAATGGCTAAGTGAATGCACCATAGTTGTGATATCGGAAGATATGGACACTCACTGACATAAACCAGAGTTATCTACCACCTAGTCCTAGTTAATTGTCCATGCAATCATCAGTTAACCGAGTCACACGTGTGGAGGTGAGAGAAACATATACATACATATGATATGTGCCCTCCTAGTGAGAAAAATGAGGTGAACATGAAACTGATGATGATAAAACCAAGGTTTCCATGAATGAGTAGCATCCACTAGTCTAATTGAAGTCTAATTGAGTCAAAACAGAAGAGGGAATGCACCCTATTTTATATGAGGCACCCTATTTTGTAGAGAATATTCTCATATATGGATAGCGCCCTCAACATTAGACTAGAAAAATTATGAAAAATAATTACTAGGTGAGTGTGTAATATCTCCAACAACCCCCCCTAAGCACTACTATGGTGTAAATGAAGAATGGGTCCCGACAAAAAGGCCATGTTAGGTACCCATTTTACAATGCATCTAAATGAATGAACACTAAAAAAGGGAGGAAAGAAGGAAAACCTCATGGGGAAACCCCCCCCTTCAAAGTACAATGCATCAAAAATGAAGAAGGAAAGAAAGATAGTTGCTAGACAATTGTGTCCTTCACTCCAAGATACTCACACAGAATGTGGAATTTTCGTTCAATGAAAGTCTTGGTGAATATGTCGACATTCTATTCAAATGTAGGATAGTAATGCAAATCGATGATCATGTCATGAACCAACTCTCTAATGTAATGCATATGGATCTCGATGTGTTTTTTTCATTGTTGGTTTATAGGATCTTTGCAAAATTTGAGCGTGCTCTTGTTGTCACACCAGATGATAGTCGAACTATGGAATTTGATACTGAACTCATAGAGGAATTTTTGAATCCAAATTTCCTGAATAGTGATGTTGATTGCTCCTCTGTACTCGACCTTTGCTGACGATAAAAAAAAATTGACTTCTTTTTACTCGACAAACAGATAGGACCGGAACCCAAACTAAACACGTACCCAAAGGTGGACATGCAATTTATGTTATCATTGTCCTAATTAGAGTCTGTGAATCCCATGAGATCCATTGCACAACTTGCTACATAGTGAATCCCATAATTGATGGTACCCTGAACATATCTAAGGATGTGCTTGGATGGAAATTTATCTCAAAATGTAGAAACCTTAGTGAATCTTAGTATTCCTTAATATGCAAACTATAAAATGTTTGGCAATATTTTTGTAAAAATATTCAAATTTCTAAGGATTTTATATAGTTTCTATAAAATTTGGGCTATTTTTAAGGTAAAATAATTTTATTATGTAGAATTTGGGAGAAATGTTTTTAGAAAAAATGGAAATTTGTGAATCTTTTTTTGGGAAAAAGCATGGAAAATCATCCCATGGGCAAAATTTAGCCCCTAAAATTTTCCCTATTTCCCCTACTGCATATGAGAGATCTAGTGAGGTGTGGGTGAGGTACAGAAGGATCCCCACTAGCTGTCAATACAAGGTGTTGTCCACTAATGGTGTATATTCGTCATCCTCGAGACTTACCCCAGAAAAGAAGGATGTGGCTACAAAGTTGTAGTCTATCATGTGTAATATTACCAAGAGATCCCTGACTTACTTAGTTTGAGACATTTTGATTCCTAAGGAACCCTGACTGATCTCAAGACCAAGGAAAAAGTGAAGTGTACCCATGTATATCATAGAGACCCTGTCATGCAAAATATCTTTGACTACAGTAATTGTTGAGGCTAAGCTACCTGTGATCAAGAGGTCATCTACATATAGAACTACGATCAAGAAAGAGTCAAAGGTCCTCAACATATAAACATTGGGATATGATTTACAACAAAAAAAATGTGAAGAAAGTAAATAGGAATCCATCTTCACATACCATGCTCTAGGCGCCTGCTTGAGGCCATAGAGTGAATTTTTCAGTTGACGTACTATAGATGAGTTTTGCATGAACCCCTGAGGTTGATCATTGTAAATATCCTCTAAGAGATCCTTGTGAAGAAGGGAATTATTCATGTCCATATGGTGAATTTCCCACCCCTTGGCTACCACAATGGAAAGGGCCAAGCAGATGGAGTCCATCCTTGCTATTGGAGATAACGTCTCATCATAGTCAATCCCATGGATCTGCTGAAATCCTTTGAAAACCATTCTTTCCTTGTACTTGTTGATATTCCCGTTTTCTTTCCTCTTGGTCCTATAGACCCATATGCATTTGAAAAACTTCCTATTTGAGGGAAGTAGAACTAGATCCCAATTCTAGTTCTCGAGGTGAGAGTTGTACTCCTCTTGCATAGTAGATTCCCAGAAGGGATTCCCTACAACCTTCACATAGGTGTGCATGTACGAAGCTAGAACCATATAACAATGTGTGGGAATCACATGTTTATAGTTGTAATTGCATGAGGAGGTTCCTCAAACTGGGGTCTCGTCCTCCTCAGATCCGTTGGATCCCTTATAAGGTCACATGTTTCTTGTAGGGTGGATTGTGCCCACTTGGGCATCTGCTATGGCTCATCATCTACATGCACATCATCATCTGAATATAATTCAAAATAAAATTTGAGGCCTGATATGAATGTGTGGACTCATCATCTCAACTGTCTAATACATGTTGAAGTACAAAAGTCTATGCATGTGGCTCATGTTGTGCATGCATGGGACTTTCCTCCAACTGAACATTGTGCTCAATGATGAGCTTATATGTTGAGGGATAAATCAACCTGTAACCTTTCACACATTTAGGATATCCCACAAAGATTCATGTTGGTCTCTGAGGATCTAATGCCTTCCTTTTTTCAGAGGGTATGCGTGCTCATGCTCATGATCCAAAGATTCATAAGTGGGCGACTTCCGTTTTGATGCCACTCTAGGCCTCAAAAGTTTTCCTATCCTTTATAGATCTGTGATGAGATCTATTTTGTATGTAATTATCACAATTAAGTGCTTCAACCCAAATATTGCAGGGAAGGGACCTTGCATTCATCATGTAATTGACCATCTCTTTGAGAGATCGGTTCTTCCTCTCAACTACCCCATTTTGCTGCAAAGTGTATGGTAATGTATGTTGTAATTGTATACTTGCCTCATCATAAATATGCTAGAGATCCTTGTTTACATACTCCCCCCTATTATTTGTGTGGAGGATCTTGATCTTCTTCCTGAACTGAGTCTCTGCATACACTTTGAAGACTTGGAGATGCTCAAAAAATTGGACTTTTACTTGAGAAAATATACCCAAGAGTGTCATGAGTAATCATCAATAAATGTAAGCACACACCTTGCCTTGATGATGGATGGATGAGGAAAAGGACCCATGAGATCACTTTGGAAAATATCCAAGGGAGAGGAGGCCCTCCAAGCCTTCTCTTTCTCAAGCTTCTCTTGAGGATGTTTTCCAAGAACACATCCTTCACAAACTCCATCGGAAAAGTGTATGTTGGGAAAGGCATTGACCATTCCTTATTTGTTGAGTTGTTGCATGTACCTGAAATTTAGATGACCAAAAATCTCATGCCAGAGTCTACTATCATCATCAACATGAGTCAATAGAAATGTGAAATCATATTTAGAAATAAAATTAGAGAATGTATACAACTGAGACTCGTGATTTACCTCACCAAAAACAATCTTGTAGTTGTCATGCATGTCATAAATGGTCACGAAATCTAGTGTGAATTCCACCCTTTTTCTTGTGCCTAAATGTGCAACCTTATAGATAGAGAGTAGATTCACGAAGATTTTTGAAACATGCAACAATTTCTCAAAACTTCCATGTTGGATCTCTACTCTCCCTTGTCCAATGATCTCTACTGGAGTATCATCACCCATGAGGATGTGAGAACCCATGCATGCAAATAAAGAAGATAAGACATTATGTGTGGATTCCATGTGCTGGGATGCCCCTGAATTGAAGATCCATGCATCGAGAGAAGAATGAATAGAAATAAAATCATGTGAAATACCTCATTTTTCTGGAGCTTGGTCTCCCGAACTCTTCTTGGCATTCTCTAGAATGCACTCCCAAAGTTTGTTCTGTT
The DNA here is from genome assembly GCA_009831015.1 of Picea engelmannii. Lineage (NCBI taxonomy): Eukaryota > Viridiplantae > Streptophyta > Pinopsida > Pinales > Pinaceae > Picea > Picea engelmannii. The sequence goes on along the minus strand of ML852959.1, from coordinate 25,689 downwards.
GAAGTTTCTGCGCCATGAGGTATATTTTATTTTTCATGCATGATGATTCAGGATGGTGGATGTGATTGCAATAACAAAATTTTGTCTTCCCTTTCTTTTCCTTTCCACCTTTGGAGTCATAGGATTCATCAAATGGTTTGGAATTGATTTCCTTCCTTTGCTTAGGATCCTTCTTTCCCTCTCCTTTTTGCTTGGAATTCATATTGGATTTGTTGTTTCTCTCATACACAACAAGTGCATGTGCCTTGGTGCTCTTGATTATTCCAATATAGATGAGCTGATATTGCTCATGCCTTAGGGACTGAATGAACTAATCCAGTGATGGAATTTTGTAGGTTTATCCTAATGTGAACCTCACTTGATGTAAATTTGAGACAAACACTACATACTTTGAACCAAGTTTTGACAAATTAAAATTATCAATTTCTTGTGTTGATTTGATTTGTCAACACCACATCCATTTAGCTGACTAAGAAGGGATTTAAAATTCATGAAGAAGTCCTGGATATTATCAAATCTTCTCAGATCCTGTAACGTCCCCATCCACCCAAGCTGGGCCATGTCACCCACAATCCCGAATTTTGACTCTTCGATACCACAATGAAATGTACCTAAATGACGTACCCAACTTACCGCTAATTAAATTCACCTAAAGGTCTAGTGCACAATTAATGTCATATTGTGTGGAAACATTTGAGGTAATGTGCACAACCCAAACTGGTTTATGCCACACCACAATCAATCCTATTGTTTCAATTTATAATGACGAAAGTAACTTGAAATAAAATTGTTCACTCAAGCATACTGAGCACACCAACATTATAGAGTGTAAGACCACTCCAAACATGTGAAAAATACCACACTCATAACCATACGAAGCACTCGAATACCAAAGCCTTCATAATTGTTCTGATTCCACTTGCAAGTCACTTGCTTTCCTGTGCATGCAGACTACTTTTCCACACACATAGCGAATCCAATCACTTGTGCAGATGGACCACTTTTTGTGTGCACGGTACTTCTAGCCTCACTCACAAAGCTTTTGATGATTTACATGACTATCTTAACAAAATTTACTTATCAACTAGCATACTCAGAATATACGAATATTATGCTAAATACTCACATCACACTTACATAATAGACAACATTAATAGAATAAAAACCATTCTTCATATACAACAATATGCAAGTAATAGATCATAACATATACAAATGAATAAACACGTAGTAACCAAGCAAGCGCATAAGAACACTCATCTTTGATGAAAAGACACCAACTACATGCATGACTTAGATGTTCCTCCCAACCATAAGCATTGCTTCTCATAATATTTCAACAACAATTCACCCCTGAGATGGGTCTATAAATACATTGGGAAAAATGATTCCCAGTGCCAATCTATGGTATAACAAACAACGAAATTGCTCAATCCAAGGTGTTGACTGTTGCAACTAGTCTATAGCCCCTCATTCCCCACATGTTTGTCCCATCCCAGGAAGTGTTCCCCTTCTCTGCTCAACAATCCTTCAGCTGCCCCACTTCCCTTCCAGGGCTTCAGCAACAAGTCGAATCAAGAAGTCTCAGAGCTCTGCAACTAATTCCTAGCACACTAGGGAACAATTCCCAACCATCTCTCAACTGGAGAGATTGCTCATGGGCCTGACAACCCACCTCTTGGAAAAACTATGGGATGATAACCCACTTCTTAGACAACCTATGGTCCTAAAAACCTGCTTCTTCAATCGTACCAAGATTTTCCCAAGCATAGGGTTAAGCCATTAACATAATTACAACAAAATACAAAATTCTATTCCTCTGAATGATGGAGGAAAACAATGGATGATCCATGAATTACAATAAGGCCAACAATATATATTGCATGCCTTAAACTGGACACTTTCCACCTTCATAATTAAATTTATCCACTTGGTGACTTGTTCCCATCCCTCAAGAACTTAAAATAAATAATATATCCTCAAATTACATTTTTCAGAAATATTATTAAAATATTTCCCCCTTTTTCCCTTTTTCGGTGGAGTTCACCCCCCGTTTCTTTTCGTCTAAGTCTGTCTACGTGCAATGATGTAATATATTAATAACTTGAGTGTGATACACTTTACAAGAATAAACGCATTAGCCTATTTGCATCTCGGCTCACCAACCCAATAATCACACAGGTTCTCCAACCTCAAAACATATACATACATCTATGTACATCACAATCATTCCTACACACTTTCTTGAGTGCACACAACAATGTGGAATATGTGAACCCTACCTTCATGCACGATCCACCCACATAGTTCAGGTACACGCAACACTATGGAATGTTTGCACCTTTTTCTTTGGTTACAAACCTCACACACTACTCAGGTGCGCGTAAAACCAAAACGACTCACCAACCTATATGTTCATTACATTTACACTTGTTTCCAATGGCTCACCAGCCTATATGGATGATTATATCACACACTAATTAGGTGCACGCAAAACCAAAATGGATCACCAGCCTATATGCACAAATAAAAATGGGGTTCATATTAGGGACATTACATTCCCCTCATGTTACGACCCCAGCCGTTATGACTACAAGCAAAGCAGAAAGTGCAATTTTTTTTGTTTTTAGGCAAGAAGGAAGCAATGACAAACAATTGAACCACACAACCTAACGACGAACACAAGCTCATAGTTCAGGAAATAGACAACTACGACTCCATGCCCTAGCACAAGAGCAACTTGGTGAAACATGCGTAAATCAAGAAGGAAACGAACTACCCGCCCGACACACACAACACGACAATGCCTACAATATAAGGACAACATCCACAATCCCGACCCAACGACCTCAATGACCAATAACTAGAACCTCTATGGCACACAACCTTATGCATATAGGCATTACACCCCAAGTGTTAACAACAACTTACAACGATCAACAACACCCACAACAGGAAGCATAGACTCTGACCAAGTTATCATTCGCCTCTATCCAATAGGGCGCGCCATGATCCCCTCATCAGGGATCATGTCGTCCCCAGGCGATAGGTGCGACAACAACCCTGTTGCCACCTAACCTATCTGGACCATGGACTCAAGAACAATCCAATGTGTTAGGAGCCGAAGTAACGGATAAGAAGACTACACCGACACCCCAAGAAACAAGTCCACAAGACACAAGATGGTGTCAATAAAGAAAAATGTGTAAGCTATTACACGACTTCGCCAACAACCCAAACCATCTACACGACTTCACCAACAACCCAAACCATCTAAGCAAGAGGTCTAAGTGGAGTGAGCTGTTACCAAGCTACTATGGTCATATAAGTTATCATATGGTGACCTAAGTTAGGCATTGAACAACATCAAGAAACGTTGATTAACAACACCCACTGTACATTAGTTTAAGTGAACTATTGAATCATGTTGCTTATATAATAATCGATTTGTTGTCTAAATAAACAAGTCTAAATTCATTAGTAAATACAAATCTAAATTAATGATTTAACAATAATAACAATATCAATATATAACGCTACTAATCTAACATTGTTAACAATATTAGTATAATACGCTATTAACAATATTAATATAAAATACTATGATTATAACACTATCGACAATATTAATTTACCATGTCTGTCTAGAAATATTAACAATATTAATGTATAACCTGCTGTCTATAAAATGCCATTCGGATGTCGTTCCTTATTCCATTAGATAAACACGTTGTCCTTTAGTTGTATTTTAAATTGGCAGTATGTATCTGGGTGTAATCAATTCGCTACAAGCATGTTGGGTAAGACATTCAATATTAATCGCTAAAAAGATGTTCAGTCTATACTATATTGTTGTTGACTATTATTAAACATAACACATATAAAAAGGTTGTCACTTAATTATGGTTACTATCAATGTTGGTATACTATCAAAATTTACTGCCATTACGTACTTTCGGTATATTAATTAAGTGTTGTTAGGAATCAAGGTAGTACTGTTACATCCAGCCATGGGAAAATCTAAATCGCTAACATAAGGGAATATAAATAATTGTTATAAGGAAATGAAAAATCGCTATTGCACAAAATCCAGAGAATCATTGTCACGATAGCATAAATAAAATCGCTATACTAAATCACAATCACATAATTCGCTACCATAGATAGCACAATTAAAATCTCAATACTACATCACAGTCACATAATTCACTGCCATAGATTAGCACAATTAAAATCTCATTTCTATATCACAGTCACATAATTCACTGCTAGAAAAAAGGAAAAAATAAAGAAATTGCTGGCATTCGGGGTTCATCAAACGAAAACGAAGGTAGCTTGTGAGTGAGTAAGGAGCTAGGTGAATGGGTGAGTAAGGAGTTGTGGCTATCAACAATAATAAATACACAGGAATAAAATACAATTCAGAATTACACCTCTCTGTAGATGCATAATTTTCTACAAATTATGGTCAGATATTTGTTTTCTGGAAGTTATAAATCTTGAACAATAAGGTAATGGAAACCCACTCAAATCTCTAATTTTTTTGTTTTGGTTTCTGTCAATTGCATAGTTAATAACTCTACATATTTAAACCAAAATTCCTCGATTATCTACAAGCGGTGAGTAGATTTGTAAATCAAATGATAGAAATACAAAGCAAGTATGATTACATACTAATTCTTAAAGTCTCATTGACCTCAACAGTGTATGAGCTACATGATACTGTCAAAGAGAAAAATTGTAAGTAAATAACTATTTCACCCTGGATCAAAACATGAAGATACACGTTACCTCTGAGACTGATTTTCACCCCGTAACAGAATATCAAAACTTCTGAAACTATTTAGTTTGGGTTCTCTAGAGCTGAAGACTTATATCAATAAAAACCCAGATCGAAGTAGTATAAACAACAAAACAAAAGGGCAATTCAGAGTTGATATTTGATTTGTGAAAAAAAAATACAGACAAAACATTGCTTTGATTAAACAACTACTCCATACTTTCAATTAAGTGAAATAAAATGAATTTTAATCACAATAACCATGATCAAATGGACTAAATGCACTTCAAAATAACTATATGCCAAACTAAACACAACAGATTGAAACCTCGATTTCCCACAGAACACTTTATTCAACAACCATTAAAATGAAACGGACAACATTCAATTTCAAGTTCTTCTCTTCCTGCTATAGATCGAATGGGACGGGCACAGATTGGAGAGGTAAACTTGGCCGATTCATGGATAAACACCTGGGGCTTTCTCTATTCCTCAACATGTTCACATAGCTGAGATCGAGTGTGGTGTCACTATTTAAGATGGTTGTTGAATTGTATGAAGACCAAACGTAACATGAGGAGACACAACACGTGGGACGTGGGGCTACATACTGCAATTCAATGTTTTGTCTCTTTCACGCCATGGCATCTTGTTTGGATGCAATGGGAAGTGGGCTCCATTATCCATCACTGTATGACCAAAAAGTATAAACGTAGTCTGATTTCAGAATCCCTGGATTGGTGGTCGTGGTCGTGTATAAAGACAAACACTCAACCAGGAACAATCAACAGGGGTAGACAACTGGGCAACACTATCCTTCACTCATCATCCACGCACAGAAAAGAAGGGCATTAGAATCTATAGGTCGCTATGCACTGAAGTGACGACCGTCGATTCGGATCCTGGCCGACTGCTCAGGAATGGACTGATGATCTAGGGACAGGGATGAAAGATAAGGCACAACCTCTTCAATTAATCAATAAAACAAACAAAATAGTCATAGCAATCAAGGATCAGTGGTTGAGGAGATCAATCGATGCAGCGAGCATAAAGCTATGATGAATCTAAGTTCTCGATAAAAACGCTAAGTAAAACAATTTTCTTCACACAATAAAATGTATAGAAATTAAAATGCAAGATCAATAATAATCTACCATGCAAAATAAAAGCATGTGTACCGTAGCCCAAGGTGAAAACTCTGAGTCATTGTCCCACGCGCTCCATGCCGCTCCCGCTTGCCGACCAATGTGACTTCACCGATACCTCCCAACCAACGCTAGGGGTACTCTTCTTCCCCCTTAGCCCCCCGAGCCGCAAAGGGGCCACACACTCTAACCCAAGGAACAACTAGAAACTAGCTTTCCTTGAAAGGTTGAGCTACCACTCATACCCAAGCTGGGTATCCCAACTCCCCCAAGATAAGTCAGTCAAGTCAAAAAATTTGCAGTGTAACGTTACACCAAAAAGAAGAGCTCCATCCTCCTTTATATAGAGTTTCTAAGTGATTTCTTTCCCAAAATCCCATTTAATTTATTTTTCAATAATTTAATTTAGAAAAAATCCTCCCCCGTACACATGTCACCCATCCCCTTCGTTGCACTAGAAATAAATTTCATTAATTATTTAATTACTCCTATTTCCCTCACCCACCTAAAAGGATTCCTAGATTCGCTCCTAGGTGTCTCCATATTCCCTTACACATTTTAATGACTTATGCCTTTACTAAATTTCTAGTTGAGTTCAATTTAGAAAGTTCTTAAAGGCAAGATTCCTTATGTTTCCCTTTTTCTTTATGTTTCCCTCTTTTTCCCTTAGTTTCCTAATTCTTTCAAATTTCCCTCTTTTTCCCTTAGTTTCCTAATTCTTTTAAATTTCCCTCTTTTCCCTTTTTATCTAAAACTCAAATTAGCAAGTGTAGAGAATTGTGTTTTTCCCCTTTACTTTTTAATTAATAAATTTTAATTAGTAAATGTAACAAACAATCATTACCCCCTTTATAAGAATTTAATCCTCCAAAGAAATTTGATTTTAATAAATTAATTGAATTTCTTACCCCCTTCTCGTCCCATGTTTAAATATGAATAAATTATTTTTTTTAACACAAGTATCACTTCGACCTTGATTTTAATTTCCTAGGTTGGGCAACATTTTTATTAGGGAAATTGTTTTTAAATATTTCTGGTCACATCATTCATTCTAAGGCCATCTAGGTTTATTAATTTATTAGTTAACAACGCTACGTGCCCTTCATGATGCACTAGGTTCTCCAAGGCTGTCACTCGCCTCATTTTGTTTCCCTTGCACGATGTGCCCTTCAGGATGCACTACGTGCTCCAAGGGTGCCACTCGTCTCTTTCCATTTTTCTTGCACGACGTTCCCTTCAGGATGCACTACGTTTTCCAAGGGTGCCACTCACCTCTTGATTGACTTGGTAGACATCAAAACCCCCTGGAGTCAATACTCGGCCAGGTGATCTTGTGGGAGACTAAGGGCCTCTAAGGAATAAGGCCCCTGCCTTATTGCGCACCCCTTAGAATCATCGTGAGCAACTGTCGCAGTTTGCCCTCACGACATCGTGGGTCTTCTCAAACTAGGTAATCGTTAACCTATATTTCAAGCCACAATAGGAGTGCTAGTAGGTTGTGGCAAGGTTGTTGTCCACACCTCTCCCTCAACATCTCTGGTGGTGGTGCGTAGCCCCTCTACTCCAGATGTGAGTCTGGTCGGCAAGCTATCGTCATCCTGCATCATCAATGAATCATGTCAGAAATAAAATCAATCATCATAACATCTAATCAGATGTGCACATGGCATATCAACAATAATAAAAACTCAATAGTCCACTCCTTGACTCGATCCGAAGTCCAAGGGGTTTTATCGATGCCTCTGCATCCTTGAGGTCCACAGTCCTACACACTCAGGAGAACCCAGTCAAAATCACCTGTCTAAGTAAATACACGAAACAACATATAATCACATCCATAATGCCTCATAATCATTATCAACAACCAATAGGATAATAATTCAGATCACTTGCAAGCAAGTGTCCTCAAAGAATAAGTTCGCTCGGTGAGTGCAAGAGCGGGATGTTACATACACCCCCTCTTGTTATAAAATTCGTCCCGAAGTTTCACAGTATACAAGTGTTGAAATAATGTGTATCACAGTATCATAAGTCTATGTATCAAACAAAAATTGAAATTGTTGGCGCATATCATATGCATCCTCCCAGGTCGCCGAGTGTGGACTATATTTGTCCCACTGAACCTTGACCCGATCTACCGTTCGACGCCATAGCTGTCGAATGCGATGATCCAGGATGTGGATCGGCTCAGCCGTGAGCGCCCCCTCATCTGATACCTGCAAGGAAATCATGTCAATAACATGTGTAGGATCACTAATATAATGTCTCAAAACAGATACGTGAAAAACATCATGCATATGCCTCAAAGAATCAGGAAAGGCTAGTTGATAGGCCATGGGACCCTTCCTCTCCACAACCTCGAAAGGTCCCACGTATATAGGAGATAGTTTAGCTCCCTTTCCAAACTTGATTGAACTCTTATGCAGTTTTACCGACAAGAAGATTCAATCACCAACTTCGTAACTACAGTCGACACAATGTGCATCAACATAACTCTTTTGTCGATCATGCGCTTATTTGATCCTTTGTCTTATTATTTTCATTTGATCTTCCATTTCTTGGATCACTTATGGTCCCACCAAGACCCTATCCTTAAGCCGATCCCAACTCAACGGTGTCTGACACAGTCACCTGTAAAGAAAATCGATAGGCACCATCTTAATGGTGCTTTGGTAATTGTTGTTATAAGAGAATTATACCATTGGAAAGAATTCTTCCCAACGCTTTTGTTGGTCCATCACATACATGCACAAAATGTCTTCCAAAATTTGGTTGGTTTGTTCGGTCTGCTTGTCTATCTCCGGGTGATACGCAGTACTAAATTTAAGTTGGGTTCCCAAGGCCTCTTGGAAACTAGTCCAAAATCGTCCAGTAAACACTAATCCTCGATCGGATATAATCCTCTCAGGCACGCCATGCAGCCTCACAATATCACTAATGAAAACTCTAGCTATGTCAGGTGCCTGATACGTTGTACGCACAAGAATAAAATGAGCACTCTTCGTCAAAGTGTAGACTATCACAAAAATCAAGTCGTGTCTCCTTGCTGTTAGTGGCAATCCAACAATGAAATCCATCGAAATAACCTCCCATTTTGATTCTAGAATAGCATGTGTTTGTATTAATCGTGTTGGATGTCTATGTTCATCCTTTACCTACTGACATTCTAGACATTTGGCCACATAGTTTACTATGTCTATCTTCATTCATTTCTAGAAGAATAAGAGTTTAAGGTTCGCCCTCATCTTCGTGACTCTCAGGTGAGCCATGTACACTGCTCTGTGAGCCTCGTTTAGGATCAAACTCCTGAACTCGTTGTTCAGTGGTACGTAAATCTGATTTTTAAACCTCATTAATCCATCTTCGTCAAACTTAAATACTTCAAACATTGGTACCATCATTGTGTTTTGTTCGATAAAATCCTTGATCTCTTTGTACTAGTCATCATCGCACTGTAAAGTTAGAATCTTTTCACGTAGATTCGTCTGAAGAGGAAACATTGAAAAGATGTGTGGTCTTCGACTTAATGCATTTTCCACTCAGTTTACTGTTCCTTTTATGTAAGTAATCTCGAAATCATACTCGCTAAGCAATTCCAACCAATGTCGTTGTCGCGCATTCATGTCGCTTTGTGTAAAGATGTGTTGTAGTCCACAGTGGTCTGTTTTTAGTTAAAATTTTCATCCAACAAGGTAGTGTCTCCAAACCTTCAAGGCATATGCAATGGCTAACAACTCCAAATCATGTGTCGTAGAGTTCTCCTCATGCCTTCTCAGTTTCCTCGAGATGTAAGCAATCACTCAACCGTATTACATCAAGACTCCACCTAAGCCTTCCTTGGATGCATCGATGCATACCAAGAAGTCCACGTCCATGTCAGGGACTTTTAGTATCGGTGCTACTGTTAAGAGATCCTTGAGCTTCCAAAATGCTTCCGCGCATTTTTCGTTCTTCTTCTGCAATTCCGTGATCAGATTTTCTATCTTTGAAAATCCCTCGACAAATCGTCGACAATATCCTGCTAAACCCATGAAGCTACGCACTTCCGGGACATTTGTCGGTGCAGGACATTCCATAATAGCCTCAACCTTTGCTGGATCCATGATGATACCTTCGCTGGAGATGACATGCCCTAAGTAGTGAATCTTCGATTGATAAAATGAGCATTTAGACAATTTCCCATACAATTTGTTCTCTCGCAGACACTGTAGTACCAAGCGCAAGTTCTCGTCATGCTCCTCCATCATCCGAGAGTAAATCAAAATATTGTCAATGAATACTTGGAC